>JAODAL010037696.1:0-40097 GCA_025379985.1 Phyllomedusa bahiana
TTTTAAGTAGAATAAGATGAGAGCACAAAAATACATTTAAAATTTAAATGTAGTAAAAAATGTAAAATTCTGAACAACATCATCAGTGGGTTATTTATTAATATAAAATTAGTTTTAGATTCTATTAATTTTAAATCGTTTTTATAGGAGATATTTTTTATATTTTTGGAATATTATATATTGTTATATTATTTTTATATGATAACTTTTTATATTACATTGAAATAACTGAATTTTATATAGTTTGATAAATATCAGAAATTATTTTTTATTATTGTACTGGTGGAAGTTGAGAAATATTGGGCATTTTTTGCCCATTACAGCAAATCTAGCTCCACTTCGACTCCTCAGGCTCAGGCAGACCACATTGGAATAGGTCTGCCTGTCGGAGCAGAAATTTGCCCCTGGTGGTTTGCCGAACCGCATTCTTTATATTTTGTCTTATATTACCAGTGTGGTGCGACGCCCCCAGAACCCCCCTCATGTTAGGCGCATTAAAAAAGTGTTGAGTCTTACGAACAATGCGCCCAACACATTCATTAGGTGCATTAGACATCGTAGCCCAGGGGTGTCAAACTGCGGCCCTCCAGCTGTTGGGAAACTACAACTCCCATCATGTATTTTTATAATCTAGGACAATGGGCATGATGGGAGTTGTAGTTGCCCAACAGCAGGAGGGCCGCAGTTTGACACCCGTGTCGTAGCCGCTCACTAAGGCGCATTTTATGCCAGAAAAGGGTGAAAAACCCAATCATATATGTCTCCCAAATAGGTACCTTATAGCAAGGCCACTTTGTGTACATCTCCTTCCTACCTCTGGCCATTATAGCTGGTGTACAGTTGGCTTTTTATCATGGCACCATAAAATGTTATAAAAATGTCTTATCAAAAGCAGGTTCATTCGCCAGTTAAAAGATAGTATTGTGTGCGTGAGATCCCAGGTAGAGGTTCAGGTTTAGTTTCTGGTGTAAATTTTTAGGGGTGTTCCAAAAGTCTTAACTGCTCTTTAGCTGTTGGAGGATGATTAAAAATAGAAGAATTTTTGTTTTTACTTGTAAACCTGCCAGTTTCAGCTCCACTGCCTATCCCAGTAGATCACCCACAAAAAAATAAAACTTTTGGAGCATCATCCCCTTTAATTGGTTATATTGGGCGTCGGGGACCTGCACCTATCTTGGTAAAGTGCCCTCAAAAGTTCCGTCTTAGAATGGCGAGATGATTGCACTGTTCTATAGCAGTTCCGAATACAGGTGAGCGGTGAGTTTGGCTCTATTTAGAACTATCATAAAAGAGAATTGAGAGTTGTGCGCAAGCGAGACCGGGTCTTCATTCTGTTCCATGGGAGTTCTAGACGGTGTGAGAAAGTGGTTCGGTTTAACTCGGGAATTCCCATAGAACAGAATGGAGAGTTGGGGAAAGAGGCAAAGGCTCTATTCTGTTCTATGGAGTCGAGTACAGGTGATCGGTGTGTTCGGCTCTATTTAGAACTCCTATAGAAAAGAACGGAGAGTTGTGCGCAAGCGCAACCAGCTCTATTTTTTTTCATGGGAGTTCGGAGAAACGGGGAGCAGTGTGTTCGTTTACTCCACCCAAGAACAGAATGAGAGTTGTGCCAGGTGCCGAATGGCTCAATTTGGGGACAAGAACAGTGGAGGTTGTTCGGCCATGGATTTCCTATGAAAAAGAACCGGCCACCTCTCAGACTTTGAGGACATAACTTATTTATATGCCATCAAATTGCATGGTAGGAACAAAACCCTTTAGGGTATGTTCACATAGCTTATTTGTGCGTGTAATAGCGCATGTATTTTGCCACGTATTACGCTTAATTATGGTAATTCATAGCTCTCATAGAGAGCTATGGATTACGCGTCGTCCCCCCCGCACGTACAATACGATCGGATTGCACGCAGGGGGGGAGAATTGACACGTCAATTGTTAGCGGCGAATACGCGCTGCTGACAATGCATGTCTATGGGGCCATGCTTTGGAATTACGCGCTGATCAGCGGGTGGTTCCAAAACACCCGACGTATTGCGGCGCGTTCTATATGCGCCACAATAAGGCGTGTGAACATACCCTTAGAGTATAATAACCTTTGTAACAGCCAATAGAATTTGTGAATGGTTCAGCAATATTTGCAATTCCTATAATTAATCATTCTAATCTTTAAACTGGTGGGAAAAAATAGGGTGTTTAGGAAAGATTACTTTCTTGTATCAAGATGTGAAAAATACACAAAAAGTTAGAGAGAAATACAAAATAAGATATAAGAAATACATAAACTATAAAGTGCAAGTACTTTATAACCAAACAGAGAACTTATCTATACCTCATCACCAATGCATTGAGTCAAACAGCGGATGTTAAAGGGGTTTTGCCACAATCTCATTTCATACCTCCTGCATCCAGCTCTTCAGCTCTGTGTGCTCAGAAGGAGGCGTGTGTGATTGTTTGAATGCAATATCATGTGACCCAGCAGGATGACATCACCAGGCCTTTCCTCTCTGAGGTCAAAGAAAGGTCTGTGTATCTGTGTATGTAAAGCATTGTGAGTAGCTGAGAGGTAAAGCTTTTGCCTCCAGGCACAAGGGTCCTAGGTTCAAATCCCTGCAGGAACCAAACCTGTGTTTTTTTTCTCTTTATCAATGCACAGACCTGATTAAGGTTTCTTTATTGTATTTATTTGCACTGTTGGAATAATTACCAAGGAGTATAGAGGACGGGAAGTGAATGACAGCACCTGGGGTTTTGAAACACTCAGAAACTGCCTGAGAGGAGAGGTGATGTCCTGAGCATGTGCGACCAGGATGAGGGCTCACAGCCCTGGTCGTATCCCCTGGAGATGAGCTGTAAACAATGGATCACTAAAGGAGCAGCTAAAACAAAAACGGTGCAGAATTTTCAATAATAATGGTGAAAATGTTTGTTATTTCATTTGCAAGCTTCCCACGTCAATTTTACTTTGTGGTCAAACCCCTTTAAAGCATAAGGGCATGTCCCCACGGCACGGGTTTGCGGATGTTTTTTCAGATGGTTTGTGGTTTTGCACACTGTCTGAAAAACCGGCCGCAAACGAGCTTCTATGGAAAACCCGTGCAACAGTCCCCACTGCACGGGTTTTCCGTCCGGAGGTTTTGCAAACCGCTGGCCGCCCGAAAAACATTGTGCTTGCACATTCTTCCGTCCGGTTTTCGGACGGAGTATTAGCATGTCAATGGGAATGGGGAGGGATTTTTTAAGCTCATTGCAAAGAAAAGCCGTCTCCCCCACGGCCGTGTGCACTGCACACAAACCGGACAAATAAGGGTCGGATAAACCGACCGGTATTTGTTCATTGCCGTGTAAACGGCCCCTAAGCGTTGATGATATACAGCAACTACTGCAGAGCACATATGTATAGCAGGAGCTGTCAAACAGCCCAGGCTACTGACCAAGGCATGCTAGGCTAAAGCTGTGTGATAATTCAGAACTATTATGTGTTAATTCATAACTTTCATTCCATGACATTAACTAAAATGTCAGAGTGGACCTGGCTGTGCTTTGTGTTCTGTAGCCACGTGTAGGAGTGCAGGAAACCATGCCTCTATTCTGCACTGCGTCCTGCTGGGGTGAGGCATTAACTCTGGTTAACACTGTTTTTTATTAAGAGTTTTAAGAAATTCCACAGAGCAGTCGCCTACACTACAGGGTTTTAACCACTAGTAGGTGTAGGCTCGGCAGGATGAAGGGTAACAGAGACATTTGAGGATGCGGAGGAAGAGGTGACACATAAATAAAAAGAACACATTCTCTTGGCATCAACTTGTGGTACCTAGAGGGTCTTTATATCCCAGACCCCACAATGATGAAGGACTATGGGTGTATTTGAATTTGCACATCGCACATCAGTTTTTTTTTTTTTACCAAAACCAAGAAACTCTTAGACTCTGTCTCCACTGCACAGAAAAACGTCATTTTTTTTCAGCGTTTTTCGTTTTCTAAAAACACTGGAAAAACGACTGTAATCACCTCCCATAGACTCTAATGTAAAACCCTCCCGCTGTCTACACTGAGCTTCTTTTTTCTGCTCGTTTTTTTCACTGCTCGTCTTTTGCAACATGCTCTAAAAAACAACAGAGCCGGGCAGAAAATTTACTACAGGAGTCTATGGAAAGCACCAGATGTCTTTTGGCGCGTTTTCGCCACGTTTTTTGCCGCGATTTTTCAATGGAAACCGTCCCAGGAGACTCAAGTCCCACCTATAGTGGGTGGTAACAAAGGTTATATCTTATCAAATTTGCATACAAGTGTCCAATGTGTTCTTGTTTGTACCGTTCGTAATAAAATGATCATGCTTTGGTCGCTAACGATTTTTGCGCAATTCATATTTTTATTTTTTTTTACAGATATTGGCGCTAATAAAGTTATCTAGCTTCTGACGATAAAAATAGGTTTTTTTTTAACGGATTTTGGTGCTAAAATCCTTTTCTTAATATATTTTGGTGCTAATAAAGTTATCTCGCTTCTGATGCTAAAAATATGGGGGTTTTTTTTACGGATTTTGGCGCCAGAATCCGTTTTTTTTTTTTTTTTCCCCAGACCGCCAACCCTTTCCCGGAAAACTCGCCCGAGAAGTAACGACAAATTTTGGGGGAATCCCACTTTAAAAACACACTTCACACCTTTTTATTTTTATGGGCCCCACTTTTAGTAAGTAGGTTATAACTATTGCAACTTTTGAAAAAAAAAAACCGGGTTTTAGGGGCGCTTTTTTCCGAGCGCGCCAAAAATTTTTTGCTGACCCCCATCTTTTAGACCCCCCCTTCAAAAAGCCAACCCACTCCCTAACGCTTTAACGGCTTAAAAAAAGCCGGAGATTTTTATACCAGGAGTAAAACCCCCAAAACCCAGATTTTTGCCCTTTCCAGGTTCCCCCCTTTTTAGGAAGTAGATGCCCCTATTGTTCCAGGTTTTTTCCCCCCTTTGTTGGCCAGGTGGTGCCCATTTTTGCCAGTTGCCCCCATTTTTGCCATTCCCCCTTTTCAGCATGCCCCTCTGTTCCTAGTCCCCCTCTGTTAAGGTGTGCCCCCTCTTTCCATAATCCCCCCCTTTGTTGCCGGTATCCCCATTTTGCCATTTTGCCCCCTTTTTTTGATTTTGTGCCCTTTTCCAGGTATGCCCCCTCTTTTTTTGAAAAGGTAGTTTGGCCCCCTCTTTCCCAGGAAATGCCCCCTTTTAGCATATCCCCTTTTTCCCGCTATCCCCCTTGTGCAGAGTTCCCCCCTCTTTTTGCCCAAAAAAAATGCCCCCTTTTTTCAGGAATGTCCCCATTTTGCCAGGAGTGCCCATTTTCATGGCCCGTTTTAAAAAAAATAAATATTTAAAAAATTTATTTCCAGTTTTCCTTTCCCTTTCCACGTCCGGGGGGAAAACCCGGTTTTGGCGGTTTGAGAGCGGCTCCGCGGAGAAAGGCCGCGAGTAAAATTTCATCAAAATGGGGCCCCTGCCCCGCCGGGCCTCTGGGGCAAAAGAGGGATCATAATCCAAAGTTAAGCCCGGTGCTTTTTTCCCCCATGACCTGTGATGAGGCCACAACCCGCGGAAAACCCCCGCCAAGGGGGAAACCCCAGCCTCCCCCGGGAGTGGCGGCGGGGCCCCCCGGGCCCCCGGGCAAGCCGGGGTTTCCTCCCGGGGCAGGGTAGGCCTGCTGGAGGGCCCCCAAGGATCGGGGGCCCCCCCATGGCCCCTGCCCAAGGGAAAGGGCCCTGTTGGGATCTAAACTAACATCATGCAATTTTAAAAATCTAGTCATGGGCTGATGAGGTTGAAGTTTCCCAACAGCTGGGGCCCACTTTGCAGACTATGCTAGTTAAACCACAGGTGTATATTTTGAAGTCAATTATAAAATAAAAGGGTTTTTCTCCCCTATCGATAGGATATGGCACAAACCTGATAGGTGCGGGTCAAACCCTCTGAACGCTAAACCTATCTGGAATGGTCCGCCCGAAAATTTTCAGCTCAGAACTGAGTGCCGGCTTGCTTTTTTAAACGACTCCCCAAATTCTGTTCCGGGAGTGCGAGACTGGTAAGTGGTGTGTTCGTCGTATTTGAACTCCCTAAAATGGAGAGTTTGCCGAGACTTTTGGTGGCCCATTCCAAAAAAGATAGTGCTGGTCCAAAGAGGTGGGACCCGCAATTCGACATTTGATACATATTATATGCCATCAAACTATGGGGGAATACCCAAATTAAGATATGAATGATATTATACCAGAAACGATAATGTAAAAACCCCCCCAATATATACTTTAAAAGGGTTTAAAAAATCGGGCCCTTTAAAATCTTCAATGTAACAACTTTCCCCAAGTCACCACGCATACCTTTTTTAAAAATTTTAAAATTTCCCAAAATTAATTATAAAAAAATGTAGCTACATTGTTAGCTCCCCACGGGAAAGATCAATCCCAGGGTTTACAAAAGGAATTGGTGTAGGGCCAAGGGGACCTTTTTCTTTCCCCTTAAGGGGGGTTTGTTCAGGGGCGTGTTTATTGGCTTCAAAAGGGCTGCAGTAGAAGCCAGGTTGTATATAGCAACCATGCTGGCACCCCTATCAAAGAGAGATTGAACAGGTCTTAGCTATAGCAACCATGCTGGCAGCCTATCAGAAAGACCCAAAATTTAGGTCGGGGTAGCCTAAGCAACCCAGTGGGCAGTTTTATCATGGAAGATTGAACAGGTTTCTTAGCTTAGCAACCAGTCCCCGGGCGGGGCCTTTTATGAAAGATCCAAAGTCTGAGCTTATAGCAAACATGCTGGCAACTATCAATGAGAGGTCGTCCAGGGTTCTGTAGTTTATTTAAAAAAACCAGTGCGCAGCCTATATGAGAGAGAAAACGGTCTGTAGGGCTAAAAGTACCGGGGACTGATGCACCCCATAAAAGAGGGGAATTAAGGAATAGGGGGACACTGCTAATGGAAAACAATTTTGCAAAGTGATTTTTTTTGCAAGTCTTTAACTTAAAAAAAACAATCCTTGTAGTGAGAAAACCCCTTTAAACCCCAGACCAAGTTTGTTTACTGCAGGGTATTCCCATATCACTTACCCTAGCACAGTCCTACATGCCAACAGCTGACATCTGGGTATACCATACAGGAGGGTAAGGTGATACTTATGGTTGATCAAGCAGTGGTGAGAGCGGCCAGAGTTCAGTCATGTTCAGCTACAAGCAAAGGTCAGGGCAGGTAAAAGAAATTTTTGGTAGATAAAAGGGGGTAAACCCCAAAAAAAACACAAATAGGAAAAACATTGCTTTTTTACTTTGACCAGAATCTAAAGCTCGGCAGGGGGTTATTGAGTGTCCTTTTAAATATGTGCTGTAGGACTTCTATAGGTGGAGGATGGAGTTAGTGGCCCTTTAAGTCAGCAAAGACCGGCACACACATGTGCACTAAAATGATGGCAGTGGAAAAATAGAAGGCAAGGGATGCAGGCCAATGCTGAAGGAAGCCTGCCTCACGGGTGGCAAACATGGAGTTAGTTGCCTCGGCATCCACTGGCACGACCCTGATGCCAATTCAGGACTGTCATGCAAAATATAAAAATACTGTACTTAGAAATTTTATTAAAAAGAAGTTACTACTGATTAGTGTTGTAGTTTAGATTCTGGGTAAAAGTCAAGTTTCACCTGAATATAAGCTTCAGTTTGGGTTGGCTAAAATCAATATTCAGCAAAAATTGGTTAAAAGCTGACCATAGCCATAACCCTAAGTTAAAGGGGTTTAGCCACGATGTAATGTTAACGTGGGATCCTCCAAAATGGGTATTTAATCACTTTTCTAAATATTTTATTACAAAAATTGAGTAAGAGTACAGGCTGCCTTACTGCCCTTAGTTACTTAAAAATTTTATTAATACGACCTGACAAGACTGCTGGGGGGCTTGCGAGAGAACTTCTTATCTGATGAAAAAAGGGGCTGAAGAAGCTTTCAAAAACACGGGGGAGAAAAAGTTTTTTTTTGTATACAGAATCCTGTTAAGTTTGATTTCAGTAGATCTCTGCTTTATTATGACGGGAACATGAAGAAGCTTTCAACTGTGTGGAGAAAAAGGGTTTTCTTTTGTAACAGAATCCACTAGTTGTAGTTTGATTATTTAGTGAACATTTCAACACCCTTATGCATGGCTCGTTCTCGGCTTTTTTTCTCTCGCTCTCTTAGCTCAGCGTGGCTTGTTTACATTTGCTTCTTAGCAGATAAGGCACGTCCTGGCAAAACCCCTTTAAGGTTGGGTTTGTTTAAGAGGTTAGGGCTTAATTGACCAGTCCAGTAATGCAACAAAGACCCAATGTTGGGAACTGGAATTTTAACCTTTTTTTTTTAAATTTTTTTAACAGGCCCCTTTTTCCTTTTTTTTTTTTCTGGGTGTTGCAACCCAGGCTATAGCCACCGAGAACATTCATGTTGTTTCTTTTATGAAGCCAGTCGGCGGTGACCTTTAAGTGTATTTCCTCCCGTACCGGGCAAGTGCTGCAAAGCCCCCATCTCCCCCACTTCAATTTCCCGGGAAAGACCTGGATGTGTCCCTACTGTTTTAGGCTATATATATCTATTTGTATATTCCTCCTGTACCAGGGTCCAGTGCTGTGCTGCCCCTCTCCCCTCCTCTACTTCCAAGTTATCTGGATTTGTCCCTACCCTTATGGGGTGTGCCACAGGTCATGGCCATCCTAGCCACCCTTAAAAAATTTTTAAAAATATATAATATATATAATATTATAAAATTTTTTATTTTTAAAAAATATATTTTAAAATATTTTTTTAGGGATATTTTTTTAAATAAATTAAAAATTATAATTTTTATATTTTAAAAAAATTAAAAAAAAAAAAACACATTTTATAAATTCCCAAAAATGTATTTGGGCATTTTGCTGACAGAAATAAATATTTGATCCCCCCACCGACCTTAAGAGTTCTGACTCCTACAACCAGTTTGACCTCCAAACAATCATTACCTGATTTAGATCTTTTTCCCCAACCAATTAATCATCCTCCAACCCCTACAACATGGGCAAGAAGAATATGGAAAAATACAAAATGACTGCAATGGATTCCAGGGATTCTGATACGGGTGAGAGTGTGTTGTTATACCAGAATCCCCTCGATCTAGGGAACCATGAAAATATCCCCCTGAGGTACCCTTTGATCATAGGAAGGTGAGAGATCAGCCTAAAACTACAGGGGGGGAACTTTTAAAAGATCTCAAGGGGCTGGCCCACAGCCACCAAAAAAACCCATTGGTAACACATTACGCCGTAAGGGTTTAAAATCTGCTGCCCGCAAGGTCCCCCTGCTCAAGAAGGCCCGGGCTAATTTTCCCAATGAAACGGGGATGATTCTGTGGTGATTGGAAAGGGCTGTGGTCAGATAAGACAAAATTTCTTTTTGGCATTAATTTAACTGTCGTTTTGGAGAAAAAAAGAAATGCTGCCTATGCCCAAAGAAAACCGCCCCCACTGTCAAGCAGGAGGGGGAAAGTTATTTTTGGGATGTTCTCTGCTAGGGCAAGGACTTTTTCACTGCATCAAGGGGAAATGGATGGAGCCATGTACTGAAAAATCCGATGCAACCTGATACCCCCCCACCAGGACACAAAAAAAAGGGGTTTGGGGCTGCGCCTTTCAGAAGACAACACAAAACATACGGCAGGCAACAAAGGAGGCTCAAAAAAGCAAAAGGGTCATGGAGGGGGCCTGCCAGTCTCCAGACTTAACCCCATAAAAAAACTTATGGGGGGATTAAGCTCCAATTTTGTCAAGTGGACAGCCTCAAAAACATAAAAGATTTAAGATAATAAAGGGGGTGACCAAAACCCTCCCGACATGTGCGCAAACCTCATCATCAACACTAAAAAACGTCTTTCTCTGTGCTTGCCAACAAGATTTTGCCCTCAAGTATTACCCTATACTCCCTTTATAAGCCGAGGGACCTACTTTTGCCACAAATAAACTGTGGAAAAACCCTTTTTTTTCTGGAGTATAAGGGCCCAGGGTGGAAAATGCAGCGGCTAATAGTAAATTTCAAAAATAATTTAAAAGATACCAATTAAAATTAATAGGCCGCATTTACAGTTTAGTTTCCCCCCCCAGGGGTAACAGCAGTTTAGTGTCCCCATAAGCAGTTATAGGTAGTTTAGCGTCCCCCAGAGGCAGGTATAGGCAGCTTAATGTCCCCCCTAGGCAGATATAGACAGCTATATATCACCCATAGCAGGTTTTTAGACGGTATATGTCCACCCCATCAGTTATAGGGAGTTATTTAAATCCCCCAAAAAGGCAAAATATAGCCAGGTATATATTTTCCCCCTAGCGGGATAGGTCAACCCAAAAGGGGAGATTTGGCAGGGTTTGTTAAAAAAAATGTTAAAAAAAAAAAAAAAATACTAACCTTTTTTCCCCCCCGTCCGAGGTTCCCCCGTCATCTGGGGGAGACGACGTTTATGTCTTCGACCCTGAGGGGGTGTTGACACTCACGCCGCCTGTGCCGGGGTAAAATCCCGGGAAAGGCCCCAAGGTCTTTTGCGGGCCTTTTCCCGGTCATAAATTTCGGGCCCGGGAGCGTTCGTTTCTTGCCCCGCAAAAGTTAAATTTTCCCCCCTTTGGGACTCCCAAAAGGAGTCAAAATACAGCTTTAAAAAAGATCGCCCACGTGCCCCGGACCGGGTTTGGGGGGTGACCCCGGATTCAGCTGTATGCCCTTTCCCCGAGTAGTGCATAAAACCTGGGGGTATCCCTACCAGCGCCCGGCCGGGGGCCCCCCGGGAAACGCCGGGAAACAAAGACAGGGAAAAACCCAATTTTAAGCCGAAAATGGATTTTTTTTAGCACATTTTTTTGTGCTGAAAAAAATCGGCTTTAACTTTTAGTAATTTAAGGTAAATCTTGTTTGCAAGGGGATCAAATTTCTTATTTTTTTCACTGCCCAAAAAAAAAAATAAAAAATTTAAAAAATTTAAACAATGTGGGTTTTCTGTATTTTATTTTGGATTTTTCTTCTCTCAATGTTTAAAAAAATTAAACTCCTTCCCCCCAAAATTGATAGACTGTTGTCCAAAATTTTCACAATCAGAAAAAGGGATCAAATAATTATTTTTCCCTCAAACCCCCGGGATGAAAATGTCTAGGTTTTTAAAAACTCCCCCCCCTATGTTTGCCCATTGAAAACCCAAAACCAGAGCCCCCACGCAACCAATGACGAGTGTTCCTTTTCAAATTTTATACCCTTGCTTGAAAAAAATGGGAAAACTTTAGCTTTTGATTTTGGGGTTTTTATCCGCCATCCCACCGGGATTAAAATGTCTAGCTGTCTCTGCCCTTTGTTTAAAAAGGTACGTCCTGTCTGTTTGGGAACCCAAAAAGTTTTTCAGCCATCCCACCCCATTATTGTCTAGCTGTCCCTTTGGGTTGTTTTAAAAGGTTTCTTTTTGTTAGATATTTCCCCAAACTCTGCCTTCCATAATTTATCCGGGTTTATTTGAAAAGCCCAAAATCCCAAAATACTCCCCTTTAAGTTTCTGTCTGTGCAGAGCTTTTTTGTAGCTCCCCCGTTTAGGGCACCCGAAAGCCCTAATGTCATTTGAAATTTATCATAGTTGGGGTATTTTAAAATTGCCCGGGCCCCGTGGTCTGTGGGCCCAGGTCCCGGGGGGGCCCAAAATTTTACGTGCCAAATTTTAAGTGGGCCCAAATTTTGAAGTGGCAATCCCCAGAATTATCCCCTGAATTTAGCGAAGGGGAAGGGGTCTCGCCTTTTGTTTCGTTGCTACCCTTTTTTCATTTCTCCTTAATTTTACCATGGGTTGGTTATTAATATCACCCTTTGGAAGGGCCAAATTTTTTGGCCCCCTATCTTACCAACCCCATCTTTTTTTCCCCTTTAGAAAGTTTTAAACCCACATAAGGGGTTCCCTTTTTCCTCCTTTTTTCCCCCAAACCCATGGGCTCCCTTCCCCACACCGTAAGGGGTTTTCCCTTTTCAACCCAACTCAACCCTAAACCCCCCAGCTCACCCCTAATTTTTCTCGCTTTAAAAAAAGACGTCATATTTAAACAAATTGGGCCCATCTTTCTTTTCCCTTTTATTTTCTCCTTTTCGCCCCGCAGGGGAGGGGAAAATCTTTTTTCCCCAACCCCGGGGGGCCAAACCCTTCCCTTTTAATGGGTAAAACCCCCCCCTCCTCCCCAGCCGCCCATTTTAAAACCCCTGGGTTAAAACCGTTGCCATTGGTTTTCGGGCCTTTTTTTTGCCCCTTTTAAAATGGGGCCCCTATGGAACGCCCGGGGGGGGGTTCCCGGGGCTGCAACAAGATTTTCCTTCTTTTTCATGACCTTTTTTCTCCCCCCAAAAAAGCTGGCCCTTTAAAACATTTTTGGGTTCCAGGAAAGACCCCGTTCCCTTGGGGGTTGGGGGGTTTACTATGGTTTGGGGTACCAAAATTCACCCACAAACCCCCCAAAACCCCCGAGAACAGGCGGGTGGAGGGAGGGGGTTGGGGATACTTCCTCCCCCACACCTGGGGACTTACCCAAAAGGGCCCTTCCCCTTTCCCCCCGGGACCCCTCCTTTTTAAAAAAATTTTCCCCCCTCCTTTTTTTAAAATCCCACCCCTCAAAAACTCTTTTAGGGGCCCTTTTTCCCAAAGGGGGGTCGCGGGGTCTACAGACCCCCCCCGGTTCTCCCCCGCCAAATTTCTGGGGGTTTTATTTTGCCCCCTGGGGTCCCAAAACTTTCCTCTCTTCTAAATTGGCCAAACCCCTTTTTCCCTAATTTTGGGGGATTTTTTAAACCAATTTCCCCATTTTAAGGGCCCCAATTTTTTAAACCCTTTTCCCCCAAGGGGGTTTTTTTCATTAACCTTCCCCTCAGGGGGGCCTTTTTGGGAGGGGGTTTTCCCGGGACCCCCCCCCAAAACCCCCAAAAGGGGAGGGGGAAATTTTTGGATTTTTGGTCTTTCCGCCCTTTTTTTCCTCAATTTTTAAATTCACTTTTTCCCCCTTTTGCTCTTCTGACCCCAATTTATTTCCTTCATTTTTCCCCTAATTTCGCCTTCTCTGGGGGCCCAAAACCCCCCCCCTCATCACATACGAAAAATTCCGGGGTTCCCCTTAATACTCAGGAAAAACCCAAAACACCATACTTCCACTGGCCCCACCAGTCCTTTTTTCCCTGTCCAGGACCAGGTGTCAAACGGGGTTTTCAAATTGGGAAACTTCACCAAAAACCCCAAAACCCGGAATGTTTTGGGTACCCCCCTCCAAACCGCCCTACCCGAGGTTTAACTTTCGGCCAAAGGGAAAGGGCCCTTGGGCCAACCAACCCCCGGGGTTTTTCGGGGTTTTCTTCCGGGGATTTTTTTCAAGGGGGGTTGGGTTTTTCTTTTTTTAGCGGGGGTGTGGAGAAAAAATCAAAAGCTCCCTTTCAGGGCTTTTCCACCTACCTTAAAATTTTTATGGCCCAGGACTTTTCACACTGGGGCCCCTTTTACTGCGGTTAAACCAAAAAATATTTTCACCCTCCCTTTTTTCTCCACAACACCCCAAAAACCCCCCAAAAAACGCCCTCTTTTTGGGGACCTTCCACCCCCCCTCCTAAAGGCCCTAAAGCACAGCGCCCGGGGGGCACTGAACCCCTGTATAAAAACCTGGCCCCCTCACTTCCAAAAAAAAAATTTTGAAAATTATTCCGGGGGTTCAAAATTTCCAGTCCCCAAAAAAAAAACCATTCCCGGGCCCTCCCGGGGGGGGGTTTTCCTTTTTAAAAATCTTTCCCCCTTGGGGCCGCGAAGGAGGAAGAAGGTGCAAAAGGACTTTTCCCAGTCGGCTTGGCCCCCACCTGCTAATACTGATACCCCTTCCTTTTTCCCCCCGGGGGGTTTCCGGGCTTTTTTCTTCCAAGGGGGGGGTTTCCTTCCCCCTCCCTTTTAAGGGGTTTCTTTTTAACCCCCTCGACCTCCCACTTGGGGGGTTTTTTCCAATTTTTCTCCCCTTTAAACAAGCTTTTTTATAACCCCACTCTTTTTTAAAAAAATAATGGCCCCCCTCGGGCCCCTACTTTTTGCTTTTTAGGGGAAACTCCGAAACCGGGCTGGGTAATCTGCCCTTGCTTGCTTTTTTTGGGTTTCCCGGGGGAGGGGAGGGGAATATTGACGTTTGGCCCCTCCCGGTTAAACATGCTTTTCTTTTGCCCCCAAGAAATCGGTTTCCCGCCCCCCCTTTACCCACCCCCAGGGGGGAAACTGCCCTTTTTGTTTAAAGGGGGCTTCCAAAATGGGGGGCCCTTCCCCTAACCCGGGAAAATTCAGGGTTTAAACTTTCTCCTTTGGTTTCTTCTCTTGGAATTTTTTCTGCCGCTTTTGACACTGGTTTGGGGAAATCCAAAATTCTCCTCAGCTTGCTCAGGACAATTTTGGGCCTTCCCCGGGGCACCCGGCTCCCCGCTTTGGTTCTCCTCTACCTCTCTGACCGTCCTTTCAGTGTCTCGTTTTTTGTTTTGACCCCCCCTTTTTTTTCCTCTTGTGTTGGGGTTCCCCTGGGGAAACAGTTCTAGGTCCTTCCTCTTTTCATTTTTACCAGCCCCCCTTGGACCTTTTAAAAATCAGTTTGATTTGGCTTTTCCGTACCATTTTCTTTTTGCGGGGTGACACCCCAAAATTTTACACCTCCTCCCCCTGCATCACTCCAGCCCTTTGCTACAAAAACCCCCGGGGACTGGGCGTCCGCTGTCTCTGACATCATGTCCTTCCCCATCTGAAAAATAAACCCCACTAAGGAAAATTTTTAATTATTGTTATTTTTCCCCCCATTTTTAAAAACCAACCCCCCACCTTGGGTATTTTGGGGGTTTTGGGGATGGGGGGTACCCCTCCAATTTTCCCTAGGAAGGGAGGGGGGGGCTGTCTAAAGGGGTTTTTTTTTGGGTTCTGTCTGACCCCTTCTCCCCATTTTATTTTCCCAAACCCTTTCCCCGTCTGTCACCTGCACCTCAAAGGGAAAATCTTTCCATAAAAACCCTCCCCTTTCTCACGTTTGGGGGAAAAGAATAAAACCCTTCATTACTTCTTTTTATTTTTTGTCTTTTTTACTTTCTGCAAATCCTTTCTTTTTTGGTTTTCCCTTTTCTGCAAACTTCTCCCCTCTCCAATTGTCCCGAAGGAACAGCCAGGGCCTTTGTCTTTTTTTCCAAAACCTATAAGGAAAGCCTTTTCCCCCTTTTCAGTACTTTCAATGGTTGCCCATCCAAATACAGGTACAGTTTTTAAAAAATTCCCGCAAATCTCACCCATAAGTCTCCACAGCGCTGCTCCCCTACATCTCCCCCCTAGTCTTTTGGGTTTCCGGGGGTCCGCCCGGGGTCTCCGCTTTGCTGATGATTCCCGACTTAATTCCCCAATCTTTCCCAAAAACCCCCCATGCCCCCCGCCTACAAAAATTTTTACACCGGGGCGGAAACCCTTTTTCTGGAAAATTTTTACCCCTGGGCGGGGGCCCGGCACATTCACAAAACCCCCACGTTTTTAAAAGGGCCCCCGAAAATACATCTTTCTTTGGGGTTTTGGCCCCCCCCAAAAATCCCTAAGGGTATCAAACACATCTGTCACTCCCCCACACTAAGGGCCCCAAAAGGCCCCTTTTTCTTTATAAAAGTTTTACAAGTTGGGGGGCAGGTTGATCCCTTTTTATGGGAAACCAACCCCTTTTTTATGAAAACATTGGGGCCCCCGGGGGCCCATTGGGGGAACTTGGGGGATTCCCCTTTCCGTTTGTTTCACCCAAAACAAACCCAAATAGTTTGGGGGTTTGCTCTTCTCGGAGCAGGGCCCTCACACCTTGGGTGTCTCATTTTTTAAAGGTTTCCTTTTTAATGTGAAATTTAACTTTTTTATTTTTACCCTTGGGAAATTTTTAAAAGTTTTCTGGGGGAATTAATTTTTGGCCCTTTGGTTTTTGAATTTTAAAGGGTTTTTTTTATTAATTTTTTTTTAAAATTAAAAAAATTGGGTATGGGCCCATGATTTTTGGTTTGCTTAAATGGGCGCAAAAAGGGGAGTTTTAGACCCCCAAAGGGGGCCCGTTTTCATACATGTGGCCCCCGAGTGTTTTTGGTTTTTGTTTTTTTTTTTTCTTTCCGGGGAAATTTTCAAAAGGCTTAGTTGCTTTTTGTATTTTTTTCAAAAAAACTGGGTTCAAAAAACCCCCAAAAAAACCGGGTCTTCTGAAAAACAACCTCAGGGTTTTTCAGGGGGGGTTTTCGGCGCGTAAATTTTGGGTGCAATAAAAAGCCGAAAAAAATTTCGCCCCCGCCCAATTTTTGGTAACCCATTAGGCCTTGTTTTTACACTACGGGGAATTTGGGGGCGGGGTACAGTCGGCCCCGGAAATTTTCGGGGGTGATTTGGGAGTCGCACTAAAATGCGGTTTCCCCCCTCAAACGTTTTCCGGGGGGGCCCCAATTTAGATGTCACGTATCTCCCCCCGCGGCGTTTTCTCCAAGCGGGGGGGAGGGAGGGTTTAAACCAAAGTTCTTATGAAAGCTATGGATTACCCTAATTTCGGCGAGCAAACCGCTCGTAAATTTGAGGGGCAAAAAGGGCACAAATGCACACCGCCAATTTTGCCCCGGGGAAAATACCCCTTTTGGGAAAACTATGAAAAAAAACTTTCATGTTTCCCGCCCCGTATTGAAAGGGGAGGTGAAAAAAAAAGTGATTCCCTCAATGCTTTTGGGGGTTTATGCGCCAGAGGTTTTTTGGAAATTAATGGGGCTTTTTACTGCGTTTTTTACATGTTTCATTTTTTGGTGTGTTTTTTTTTTTTTTGCATGTCCATTGATTTCCCCAAAAAAAAAAAATGGGAAAAACCCTTTAAGTTTAGTTGCCATCCCAAAACCCCAAAAGGGGGCAGTTTTTGGGGCTGTTTTATAGGAAAGAAAACCCGTTTTTTTTTTTCCTTTTTTTTTTATGGTTTTCCCCTACTGTCCTTTTTAGACCTTTTAGGGGAAATTTGGGGGGTGCTGTTTTCAAACCGAACCCCAAAACGGAAAATTAAAGGGGTTTTTTTTTACTTGAAGAATTTGGCCCGTTTTTTTGGGAAAATTTTTCAAACCGGGGTTTTTGGGCCCTGCGGGGGAGGGGGCGGGGGGGGGGCCGGCAGGGTCGCCGGCCCCCCATTTGACCCTTCATTTTTCAAAAGGCACCCTTTCAAAGCCGGGGAAATAATGTGGCATGTCCTTTTCCTTTCCCCCCGTGGCGGATTCCGCCCAAGGGGGGGGAAAAGGGGGGGAAAGGGCGGGAATCCTTTTGTTTCTATGGGGAATTGTTTGGGTTACCGTTTGTTACTTTTTGGGGGCGGAAATTTGGGGAAGCCCCTGAGCGCAAATTTAAAGGGGGGAGAGTAGGGTCCTTGGGGGTTTCCCAGAAATAAAGCCAATTGTGAAAGAGGGCCTTTTATTTTTAAAGGGTCTTGAAGGGGAAAAACTAACTTTGCAATATTGTCCATTAAAAGGGGTCCCTAACTAAATCCTTTGATAATTACCTCTTGTTGGGCTGATCAGCTCCTCTGCGTTTAGCTACAGATGTTTGTTCTCTCCTTTATGGCTGGCCCCGTGTGGGGGGCCCCTATTTTTAAACCAAGGGCCTTTGGATTTTTTCCCTTTATAGGGGGGTTTTCCCAGCATTTTTGGGTTCCGGGTTTTTAGGGTAACCGACCCCGTTTTGGGGGCCCCTCTTGATAGGGTGCCAGCATTTGGGGGTTTTTCCTAAATTGCTACAGACCTTTTGGGGTTGGGGTTCTCTCCTGATAGGCTTTCCAGCGCTGGTCCCCTATAAAATACAGCCTGTTCGGTCTCTCCTGATAGTGCCAAAGGGGAATTTTTTGCTTTTAGCTAAACCCCGGGCCAGGGTTTTTAGTTTTTTCATATTTGGCCCCGCCAGTCCTGGTTGCTTAAAAGCTACAGGGCCCTTTCCCAAATTTTCATAATAGGCTACCCCGCCCCGGTTGCATAGCTACAGAACCCGTTCAATCTTTCTGATAGGGGTGCCAGCAACCTTTGGGGTTTCTATAGTCAGACCTGTTTAATCTTTCTGAAGGTGCCAGCAATTGGGGGTTGCTATAGCTACCCGAAAGGGTTTGGATTCCCCTCCTTTTAGGGCTGGGGGGCCAAGCACTGGGGTTTCTTTTAGGGGGGGTACAACCTTTGGGTTCTACTGCAGGCCTTTGGGAGAAAATTAAACCAAGAAAAAAAGGGAACCTTTAGGTCGACGAATCAATGTGGTTTAAACAACCCCTTTAGGGATCTTCCAAACCCCAAAAACCCCCCTTTAAATTAAGAAATTTAAAGTGAAGGGGCAACTTCCCCCAGCTTGGGCGAACCCTTTTATAGAGAGTGGGAAAAGTGGGCTCTGCTTTTTGGGGAACAGGAATTTATGTGTTTTAGGTGACCCGGGGATGGGTATTTTGGGGGTTTCCCCTGGGGGTTTCAAACCGAAGATAAATGCCCCCTGATTTTTTTGAGCCGATTTGCCTGCCGGCCCAAAAAAAACCCGCTTTTACTTTTAGTTTTTGCACCCTTTCTCAGAAGTGTGTGCGAGGGTTTTGGAAAGGGGCTTTTGGTTCCTCGGAAGGGCCACGGGGTTGGCCGGGGGCCCTTTGGGCCCCCGGTGCGACAAAACCCCGGGCAAGGGGCTTTCCCCAAAGGTCTATGGTATTGGAGGGGGGGTGTTAAGAGCAATTTTAAAAGCTCTGGAGATTTTAAGCCTGGAGATTTTTAAACGCCATTGACAGCCCCCCTTTCCAGCCATGGCCGGGCCAGGAACAAACCTGGGCGCCCGAAACTGCGCCAAAAAACGGGAAAAGGTAAGGGAGGTTTTCGGGGGGCAAACTGCGACAGCGGTTTTGCTCTATGCTACCTTTCAGAAAAAAGGTGGCCCTTTCCAAAAGCCAGGTTTATCCTTTTTTTAAGAGGGGACATTTTTCTGCCTTCTGAAACGGGGCTTTTTGGTGCTGCCCCTTTTTTTATTGTTGCTCATTTTTAATTTTCTATGAGTTTGGTAGAATAAAACTATTTAATTATCCAAACACCTATTGCATTTTGTATTCTACACCCACACCAAAAAGGTTTAAAAATGTGGTTATAGCTATACACCCTTTTACTGATAGTAAATAGTGATAGTGAGAAAAAGGGATGCGATGTTTTTTTTTTATATTTGTTTATTGTAAGCCCCTTTTTTTCAACCCCTTTTATTTAACTTTTAGGGGTGTCCTTTGGTGTGCTTAAAAAAACATCCACAGGGGGGTGTCCCCTTAAAATATGTGTAATTTCCCCCCCGGTTTTTAAATGTTAAAAATTTTATTTTATATGTGGTTTTTGTGTGTGTGTGGTTTTGTGTGTGTGGGGTGTGTGTGTTTATTATTTATATTTTATTTTATATATTTTTTATATATTTTAAAACACAACACATCATTTCTATATTATATATTTATTTATTAATATATAATACACAAAACCCCATACTCATATATATATATATTTATTTAATTTTATTTTTTAAATAAAATATATTTTTATATATTATATTTATATTTTTACCACCCCCCAAACGAAAAATTTTTATTTTTATTATAAATTTGAAACCAGGGGGATTTTCAATATTTAGGGGACCAACCCCGGGGGATGTTTATTTTAAACACCAAACCCGAGACACATCTATATGTATATAAGAGTTGAAAAAAGAAGTTTTACTATTAAAAAAAATAAAAATACACATTTTGCATGCTTTTCCCACTATTTTAAAATTATTTTTATTTACACACAACCCCCCCCAAACATTTTGTTCACCTGGAGGGATATATATATATTTTTATTATTTTTATTACCTTCCCCCTTTTATTTTTCTATCTGTTGTCTCATTTTTCTATTTTAATCTAAATTACCTATCTCATATTAAACTTATTAAAATATGTATTTTGTTATGGGGGTTGATTTAAAACAGATTGATAATAATTTTTTCCACACCAGGGCAATTCACCCTTATTTTGAATTTAAAGGGCGCCAAATTTTTCAAATAAATGGGGGCCCTTTTGTAGCTTCTTAGGGAGTTGTTCACCTTTCCAATTTAAGGGCACGTGGGGCTTGGGAGTTTCCCGTTGCTTATTTTACAATGGGGTTTCCCTTTTCCAATTATTTATGCACTTTTACCACAGAGCCAACCCGTTTACCAAATGGGGGAGTTTCAGGGAACCTCCCAAACCCCCCAAAAACCCCAAAAAAATCAACCCTTATTTGCCCAAATTGATAAATTTGGCCCCCTTTTTTTTTCCATGATAATGACAAAAGGGAAAATGGTTGCAAAGGAAACCTAAACACACATTAAACCCCCACCCACCAAAACCAGGGGCAAAATTTTCATGATTTCCTTCACAAATACCCCCAAAACCCACCGATATGGGGGGAATTGTAATAAGGTGATATTTTTTTAAAAACCCATGTAATAAATTTGGGCCCTATCGGTTTATAAATAATGTCTGGGATATATAAAAAATTTTTATGTTTTTGGGGAATATTTTATATAAACATATATATATTTATATTTTCTTATAAAAGGGTTTTTTAAATATTATTTTAATTAATTTTATATATATTTTTATTTATATACACTTTACATTTTTATTATAAAATATATATTTTAAAATATATTTTATATATATATAAAAATTATTTTTAAAATTTTTAATTATATATAAATACATATAAAAACTTCTTGAAACCCTTTAAAAGTGGCCTTCTGCCCCAAATTTTTGGAAAAAAAGGTTTTTTCGGGTTTTTTTCTTATCGGGGGGTTTTTTTAGGGGGGTACTGGTGCCCGGAAACATACGTAATGTTTCTTGGTTTTTTTTACGGGTTTGGGCATTAAACCCATCAGTCAAATTCCTTTTGGGTATTTCAGGCACAATTTCAATTGATGACGTCCCCGGGGGGGGACCTTTGGGGAACGTGACGGGGAAGATTTATCATTCAACCAAAGCGCCCGAAGTCCCCCAGAAGGAAATTTGGGGAGACGGCGGCCAAATTTCTGGAAAGGAAAGGGGTGTGTGGGGTGGGGGGGTGGTTTGGGGGGGGGGGGGGGGGGGGGGGGGAGTGTTATTTTTTTTTCTTTTTTCAAGGGCCCCGGGAAGTCTCCAGTATTAATTTTGATAGAAAAAAAAGCAGGGAACCTCTTTTTAAATTTGGGGGTTTTGCTGTTTTTAAAATGTTCCTTCCCGGGGGCCCCCCACTGTTGGGGTTTATCCTTCCCCTTTCCTGTTCACCTTTTTTACCCAGGGGGAAAACCACGGTCCCTTCACCCCATATTTAAAATTTTTCTGCTTTCCTCCCGGGTTTTTATCTTTTTTTTCCATTTATTGAATTTTGCCTTTTTTTTCTTTTTTTTATTCAAATAAAATCTTTGAAACCCCGGAAAGGTTTCAAACGGGAATTTTTTTTCGGCCCCAATTTTTTAAAAACTTTGCAGGGGGCCCAAGGGGTAACAAGGGTTAAAACGGAAAAAGGATTTTTTGTTGAGTAAAATTTTTTGGGTATTATTAGTAACAGTGGGTGTAAGGGATATGGAAACCCGAACCCTTGTTCCCACCAGGGGGGGCAAATTTTTTTATTTATTGTGAAAGTGATAAAGGGTTGTTGGGAAAAGTCTTGGAAAATTTTTCTCGCCCCGGGGGGAGCATTTTTCTAAATGTTTTCTTTGTGTCTGTGTTCTCCTAATGTGGCCCCCTTTTTAATGATATTCATTGGGTGAGGTTTAATTTTTTTCCCGGGCCCTGGCGGTTTTCCACATTTTTTTTCGGTGCCCCCGTGTTTCTTTTTTGCAAACCCGTGAGTTTCCTACCCCCCCAACGGTTTTTGGCTGGCAAACAGGGGGCATTTATGGTTCAAAGGTTTAGACCTTTGGTGTAAAAAACCCTTACCTCGGGAGGGGAAATCCCGGGTTACGATTGCCCCCTTAAAGGGGGGGTTTTGGAAACCCGGGAAAAGACCAAGGTGTCCATTTAAGGTTGTATAATAGCCGCCCCTTCCCCTTTTTAGTACCAAGAGCAGGTCGGGAAATTGGGCCCCCCCGGGGGGGGGAAGGGGGGGGAAAACCCCAGGCAGGCCTTGAGCAAAGGCAGAAACCCGGAGTTGCCGTTTTTTTGGGATTTTTCACACGGCCCCAAATTTAAAGGGCGTAATTCTGCCCCCCAATTACGGGCCGGGGGGTTTGGGCGGGGCGGGGGGGGGGAGGGGGGGGGGGTTTGAAAGCGGGGGGGGCCGGGCACTTCGCGGCCCCCCATTTGGGCAATCACTGCTAGCGGGGGGTTTTACGCCGTAGAAAATTGGGCCTGTAATTAAACTCCCCCCTCGGCGGCTTCGCCGTTTTCAGGGGGGGAGACGTAATGCTTTTGTTCCTTTTTGGAGAAACTGTGGGAATTTTCCCTTTAATTGGGGACCGTTTTGGGCCCCGTAAATTTGGGCCACTTTTGGCGGTAATTAAAGGGGGGGCCCGGAAATTTTCGGCCCTTTTAACCCTTGGGGAACATGGCCTTTAACTGCATTAATTTCATTTTCCTTTCCCCAAAAAAGAGGGGGGTTCCGAAAAGAGGCTAACAGCAAGGGCCCGAGTTTTTAAAGGGGGTTTGTGCAGTAAGCTTTTAGGGTTGGGGCAAAAACCCCTCCCACTGGTGGGAACTGGGGAGAATTATCTCCACCCAAAGGGGAAAGTTTGGGGAATTCCCCCGTCTGCCGGGAGAACCAAGTTTTCCTATATTTGGGGGGAAAATAGGGTGCCATCATCTGTGGGGGTTTGTAAAATCTGGGGAGTGATATCTTTGGTGCCACCCCAGAGATCTTGTATTGGGGGGGGTTGGGGCCCAATTTAAAATTCTTTGGTTGGGTCCCTTTTTTTGGGGTTTTCCAAGGGGCTGGGGTGGGTTTCCTTCAGGCACTGTGGAGAGCTGGTCTTTTTGGTTTGGTTTTAAAAATTGTCCCTCCCTGCTATTGGGGTTTTTTAAGCTTCCCTTTAATTTTCCCCAACAAATTTGATGTGGAGTTTGGGGGGAATTCCTTTTCCCGCGGGGGCCCCAAGTCTGAATTTTTGGAGTAAGGGCATGTCCCCATGGCACGGGTTTGCAGACGGTTTTTGTAGTTTTTTCCCCGGGCCGTTTTGAAAAACCGGGCCGAAAACGAAACCCAACGGGGCTTTTTAAGGAAAACCCGTGCACAGGGCCCCATGCCCTGGGGTTTTTTCCCCCCAAAAAAACATTGGCAAAGCGCAAATTTCCCCCGTCCATTGCCGTTGGGAAACTATTTTTACCGGCACAGAAATGCTGTTTAGAAATTTTCGGTTTGGGGTTTAAGGGTTTTTTTAAACACCCAGGGAAACTGACAAACAAATGAAAAAACCGTGCGGGCCTTTTTACCCGCACGGGGTTTTTTTAAATGTTTTTTGTGCCCTTGCAACATATTGCAAAATTCCGGGCAGAGTTTTGCGGGGTTTTCCATCGGTTTCCCCCTACCCGGGAAAAAAACTAAAAAAATGACCCCCAGTTTTTTTCCCCATGGGAAAAAAACTGTGGTTCTGCATAGGACTAAATGCCGTGGGGGGGGTTTCCCAACGGGTCTTTTTTCTTTTGATGTGTGGGCCGAGCCCCAAGGATTCATTTTTGTTCCCCTGTCACCCCAATTGGATTTTTAAAATTTAAAAATTTACACTATAGTCAAGTTTCTGAATATAGGAAGTTTTCCAATCATGAAATAAGATTTCAATTTTGGGGTTTTAAAAATTTTTTTTAGTAACCAGGGCTGATCTTCTCGGTTTAAAATAGTAAAAATAAAAAAATTACTGGGCACCTGTTAAAAAAAAGGGATTTTAAGGGCTGTTCACCGGGGGTTATTGCCGAGTAATTGCGGGGCGGATTTCGCCCCCCAATTACGCCCGGTGGCCAGGCAGGGGGGGGTGGGGGGGGGGGCGCGCAAACCCCCCCGGGCCCCATAGACACTCCCTTTTTCGGCGCGTTCCGCCGGGGAAATTTAAAGGGCAGTCAATTTCTTTCCCCCTCAGCTTTTCCCCCGGGGGGGAGAGGGAAAAGGAGGGGGAATCCCATAGTTCTTATGAGAGCAAGTGGGTTACCCCTTTAAAGCGGGCCCGGGTTTCAGCCGTTTCTGCAGCGGAAAAAATTTCGGGGCGCGGTTTTCGGCTGAAAAAAAAGTCCCCGTTAAAACCGTGGGGAATTTAGCCCTAATGGTGCGTTCACACGGCAAGTGACAAATACCAGTCGGTTTATGCGGCCGGTATTCGCACTGTTTTGCAGCCGTCCCCACGGCCGCGGGGGGGAAGGCTTTTCCCTGCGATGAGCCCTCCCCCTTCGCATTGAGATGCACATATTCCGTCCGGAAACCAGACGGAAGAATGTGCATGTAGAACGTATTGCGGGCCGCCGCGGGTGGAAAAACCGGCAGGCGGATAACCCGTGCCGTGGGGACATGCCCTAAGGAGCAAAGAGGGACTTGAGTCAAAAGTAGAGACTGGCTCTCCAAACGAGTGACACTTAGGAGGTGTGGTGTAACTTTTGCACCAGTGCTAATCCTTTGCACTTGTAAATCCTGTGTTTGCTTATACTGATCATATGCACTAGATAAATGTCGGCTAAACCAGCTGCTTTCATTGGGACCAGCCATGGAATATGTATGGTGGCTTCCAGACTGTACCCGACAGATGACCCCATGGGTGAGAAAGATCACAGTTGCATTTAAACAGCAGAATCATTTTGTTTCTGGAGTCTGGCACTGAGCTAACCACTGTCTAATGTATGGACAGTTTCAGTTCTCTCTCTACATTATGTATAACTATGTCCTGCATCAGTGTTAGTCCTTCTGTTGTGATAGCCCTGTGCACCAGTGTTATCCATGTATCCATGTTATGCTGTTTCTACAATGCGCTGTTTTACGATCGTATTTTCGGCACTTAGTTTTTTAACCCCTTAAGGACCCGGCATTTTTTTGTTGTTGCCACGTTCGTTTTTTCCCTCCTCGCCTTCCCAGAGCCATAACTATTTTATTTGTCCACCTACATAGACATATGAGGGTTTTTATTTTGCGGGACAAGATGTACTTTCTAATGGTGCTATTCACTGTACTATAGAATATACTGGGAAAAAAAAACGCAAAAAAATTCCAAGTGGGACAAATTGTGAAAAAAAAAGTTTTTTTGCCAAGTTTGCGGGTGTTTTGCTTTTACAGCGTTCAATCTTCGGTAAATATAATGTGTTCTCTGTATTCTACAGGTTGATCTGCATCCGGCAATACCAAACATGAAGGGTTTCCGTTATGTTTTGGTGGCGTAAAAAAATTCAAAACTTTTTCTATTTTTGAAATTTGCACTACAGCGCCATTTTGTGCGACCAATAACTTTTTTGTACTAACACCTACGGACGTCAGTGAGGGGGCATTTTTTGCGGGCTGAAGTGCACATTTTATCGCTAGTAGTTTGGAATGCAGGCGACTTTTTTGATCACTTTTATTCCATTTTTTAAGTGACGGAAAATGACCAAAAAACGCAATTTGGGCGTTTGGAATTTTTTTTCTTCTACGGTGTTCAGCGTACGGGATAACTGATGCGATATTTTTATAGATCGGACTTTTTCGGACGCGGCGATACCAATATGTGTAACTTTTTTATTATTTTATTGTTTTTATTTGTAAAATGGGGAAAGGGGGGTGATTTTAACTTAATACTTTTTTTTTGTACTTTAAAACTTTATTTCTTTTTTTTCACTGTAACATTGAGTCCACCTATGGTGCTTGACCACTAGGTGGCGCGATCGTTAATACAGTCTAATGCATTGTATAGACAATGCATTAGACTGTACCAAGATGGCGGTTTCCCCACTTCCTGTCTGCGGCCGGAAGTGGGGCAAACGAGGACATGGCAGCGATGGGAGCCTTCACAAGGCTCCCGCTGCCATGTCCGGGGGTCGGATCGCTGCAGTTATGCGGCGGCGATGCCGATCGCCATGAAGATCGGTGCACGGCACCGATCTTCATTCACTCAGACGCTGCGGCCATCTTTGCCGCGGCATCTGAAGGGTTAAACAGGGCGGGCGGGCGACGCTGCCCGTTCGCGCTGTAACGGCCGGGTGTTAGCGGCGATTAGCGGCATATTAGTACGTCCAGGGTCCTTATGGGGTTAAAAGCGCTGAAAATACGATCGTTCCTGCGGCCCTATAGACGGCAATTGGAAAGGCGAGCTGCAGTCTCCACTTCTCGTCTTTTCTCTGCTCGTCTTCTGGCGCCGGCGGATTATACAACACGTTGCATAATACGCCGGTGCTTTTAGTTTCTTACGGTCTTCCCGTACAATACAATTGTATGGGCGACGTAAAAAAAAAACGAGAAGCGACCGCGGCTTTTGCACAAAATGGAACAAAAACCGCGGTCCTGCATCGGAGCCACTTTGTGGCCGTTTTTTGTCTGATGCAATATAGACATAGTCTTAGTCTTTTGCTGTTGTCCACCGAGTGTGCCGGTGTTATCCATGCAACGGAGTTAGTCCTTCACCTGTGTTTATTCTGTACTTGATTTAGCTGTATTGGCCACTGTAAGCTGATGCCTAGTGTACACAAAATAGGTTGATATGTTTGTAGTTTCCAATATATAGATATATTATATCAAAAAGTGTACTTGAATGACATGCTATGTTGCAATATACAGCGATATAAAAACCTGGTAATATGCAGTGTTCAGCAAAGGCGTCCATTTTCAAATATATCTTCGGACAATTCTTTCATGGCAGTTTTTGCCTCAGAGCCCAGCGCTTCCTCTGTTGCGCTCTGTGGGCATTACGCCCAATTTGGTTCACAGGTGTAACGTTTTGCGGGTGGAAACCTCCTTTCTTAAAGGGGTTGTCTCACTACATTGATTCATCTTACCTCAGTCCTGTTTCCTTGGTTTCAATTTGAATTAAGGGACAGGTTTGCTGTCTTCTATTAGGCTGCAGTAGAAGCCAGGTCTGTACCTATAGCAACCAGTGCTGGCAGCCTATCAGGAGAGATTGAACAGGTCTGTAGCTATAGCGACCTGAGGAGCTGATGGAGCCCCTACAAGAGGGGATATCTAGGACACTGTTAATGGACATATATTACAAAGTGACTTGTTTTTACAAGATCTTTAACATAGAAAGCAACCGTTGTAGTGAGACAACCCCTTTAAAGAGAACCTATCACCTTCAGACAAACCTCATGAAGTAACAGAAGACTAAAATACAAACACTTTCTCAAATAAGCTTCATTAGGAAAACCAAAGCATTTCACCTGTATTTCAGTTTTAAAAAAAAGCGCTGGCCCTTTAAGACAGCTCTGAAGTCGGGTCAAGTCGGCACAGGACAGCTTGATGGATGACTGTGATGACAGTTGTAGGCTCCTGAGCTGGAAGAGTCCACAGTGCAGGGGGGAGCCTGTAAATCCTCATCATGTGCTCACCAGCAGCATTGTAATACAGATGCCTGTGTGCTATAGAGGAGAAGGCTTTGTCTCCACTGCACAGAAAAAAGTCAATTTTTTCAGTGTTTTTCATTTTCTAAAAACACTGAGAAAATGACTGAAAACATCTCCCATAGACTTCTATTGTAAAAACCTCCTGCTGTCTGCACTGATTTTTTCTGCTTGTTTTTTTACTGGTCATCTTTTGTAACATGTTGTAAAAAACGCCAGAGAAGGGCAGAAAATTTACTACAGGAGTCTATGTAAAGCGCAGGACGTTTTTTTGCCGCGATTTTTCAATGAAAACCCACCCAGGAGATTAGTCCCTCCTATAGTGGGTGTCCTCGTTCGTACCGTTTGTAATAAAGTAATCATGTTTTTGTCACTAACTTTTTTTGCACAATTCAAGATTTTTGCTCTAATGACGCTAAATATACGTTCTTTTAAGGACTTTGGTGCTATAATCCTTTTCTTGGAAGATTTTGTTGCTAATAAAGATCATGCTTGTGACGCTAAAAATACATTTTTATGGATTTTGCCGCTAAAATGTTTTTTTTTTTTTTTTTCACAGAATTTGGCGCTATTAAAGTTATCTCCCTTTTGTTGCTAAAAATACTTTTTTTACGGATTTTGCCGCTACTAAAGTTTGCGCTTTTGACGCTAAAAAGCCTTTTTTCTTACAGATTTAGGAGATAAATTTATTAGCGCCAAAATCTGTAAAAAGCCGGATTTTTTGCAGCAAAAGCGAGATAACAGTAGCGCCAAAATCCATAAAAACATGGACTTTAGCGCCAAAACCAGTAAAAAAAAGTATTGTAGTGCCGAAATCCGTAAGAAAACAGATTTTTAGCGGAAAAAGCGACATAACTTTATTAGTGCCAAAATCCGTAAAAATAAGGATTTTAGAGCCAAAATCCATAAAAAAAGTACTTTTGGCTACAAAAGCGAGATAATTTTATTAGCGCCAAAATCCGTAAAATGACTACAAGATTCCATATAAATGCAATATTGTGCTTTACATCCCCTTTTGTAGGGTGGAGTTACATCCAATGGCTTAATTTATGTATACATTGAAAACCAGACTTGAAGACAAGCAGAAAACGCAGGTAAAAACTGCTCCAAAAAACACAAATCGCAGCAATAAACGGCCGTTTTTTCAGCTGCTTTTGACAGGCAGGGGACAGAAAACTCAGTTTTTAGTATTTGGCTTTCAGGTTGTTTTTTGTCCACTGCAGTGTGTAGACATAGCCTTAGTGTGCTGTGCCTGCCGTACTGTATGTAGTGAGACTCAGATGACCCTATACAAGCAGCTATGCCCTCAGCTCCCCCTGCACAGTTGGTAACTCCCAACAGACTGATATGGATCTCCTGAGTTACAAAGTGAAAGTAAAACCTTTTTTCCCTGAAAAAACTGAGGAAATCCTTTTAAATTGCTAATGACATGTATTTGAGAAAAGTTTTATAATTTCATCTTCTATCAATTTTTGTGTGTTTGTATGGAGGTGATAGGTACTCTTTAAGCACTGTAAGCTGGTGCCACCTTTAGTCCTATGCAATACAGTTCATCATTGGAACTATTCATTTCTTCTCATTTTCAAATAACTTATTTTGGACCTCCTTGTCTCCTGTATATATTTGGGCTGTTACCAACAGTGATAGATTCATTGCTGTTTTGCAGCTTTGGATTTTTCACCCACAGTCAATAGAAGTGCTAACGCCATGCATGAATACTCGCCATCAGTACTTTTACTCCATTGCAGACAGGAAGCAAACTGCTTGCTGCTTTCTCATACTACTAGAAAAGTATCCACGGCACACCACATATATATATATTATATATATATAATATATATATATAATATATATATATATATATATATATATATATATATATATATATATATAGTGAGGGAGTTTTATTCACAAAAACGTGCTATACAGAGTATGAAAGAAAAGGATCCAATGCACAAAAGTAACATCTGGGATACAAGTGTCACAGGCAGGATGTCAGGATTTATGACGTTTTGACATTTCGCCTTTGTCAAAACGAAATCTAAGGATTGTAGCCGTGTGAACTTAGCCTAAGACTGACACATTGTTACTGATTGGGGATGATGGGAAAATAAATATTTACAATGAAGCAGCACCGCACCGGGTGTGTTGTGGAATGGTAGGTTAACCCTTTAAAACCCATACAAAAAAACCCTATTCCCCAAATTAGGTTTAGGGTTACAGTTAGTGTTGGGGAGGAGAGTTAGGGTAGGGTTAGAGAAAAAAAATCAGGTTCTGGGCGCCCCAAAACCTAATTTTTTCGCAACTTTGGTTGAACCAACGTTGAACCAAGCAGGGACCTATCTGAGCAACACTAATAGAAAGGAATGCTTTGGAGCTGGAGAAGGTACAAAGACGTGTAACTTAACTGATAAGAGGCATGAAGAATCTTAGTTATGAGGAAAGGTTAAAAGACTTAGGGAGACATGTATGGAACTTGATGCATCAAAGTTTATTTTCTCATCTATTTTTCAGTGTATAATGCACCTGAATGTATGAATGTGGTTTTTGTGCGTTCCTAAATGGAGTCTAAAGTTCATTGCACCTCGCCTGTGTGTTTGGCACATTATTGAACTTAAAGGGGTTGTCTCACTACATTGATTCATCTCAGCTCAGTCCTGTTTTCACTTTGAATTCAGGGGCGTGTTTACTGGCTTCCACTAGGCTGCAGTAGAAGCCAGATCTGTAGCTATAGCAACCAGTGCTGGCAGCCTATCAGGATAGATCAAACAGGTCTGTAGCTATAGCGACCTGAGGAGCTGATGCAGCTCATACAAGAGGGGATCTCTAGGAATAGGTAGGACACTGTTTATGGACACATATTGCAAAGTGACTTGTTTTTGCAAGATCTTTAATATAAAAAACAATCCTTGTAGTGAGACAACCCCTTTAAGCACGTAAGGAATGCACCAAACATGCATAAAGGCTATAGATAGGCTGGAAATAAAAGAAAAGTCATTAGAATAGCATGTCAGTGAATAGAAGCTATAGTACTGATCAGGGCCGGACTGGGACCAAAAAACAGCCCTGGCACAAAATGCCCAACCAGCCCACATACACTATCCGCCGCCTCTCCCCACATACACTATCCGCCGCCTCTCCCCACATACACTATCCGCCGCCTCTCCCCACATACACTATCCGCCGCCTCTCCCCACATACACTATCCGCCGCCTCTCCCCACAAATTTCCTTCCGCCCCCCTTCCCCACATACAATATCCGCCCCCTCTCCCCACATACACTATCCCCGCCCTTCCCCCAAAACCTATCCCCGCCTTTTCCCCCCCCTTACAAAACCGCCGCCTCTCCCCACGGGAAAAAATGCCGCCCTCCCCACGTAAAAATTTTCCCCCCTCACCCACCCAAAACCCCATCCCCCCCGCCCCTTTCCCCCCATTTCACCCTTTTCCCCCGCCCTTTTCCCCAAAAAACACTATCCCCGCCCTCCCCACATTTCCCCTATCCCCCCGCCTCTCCCCACTTTCACTATCCGCCCCTCTCCCCACTTTCACTTTCCCCCGCCCCTCCCCCATAAAACTATCCCCCCCCCTCCCCACATACACTATCCAGCGCCCCTCCCCAAAAAACAAATATCCCCTCCTCCCCCCCACATACACTATATCCCCCCCCTCCCCACTTTCACCCAACCGCCGGGCCTTTTCCCCCCTTTCACCCATCCCCCGCCCCCCCCATACACTATCCCCCGCCCCTCTTTCCCCCCCCAACAAACTACCCCCCCTCTTTCCCCCCACATTAAAAACTTCCGCCCCCTTTTCCCCCCAAAAACACTATCCCCGCCTCTCCCCCAAAATACAAATAATTTCCCCCGCCTTCTCCCCAAAATACAATTTTCCGCCTCCTCCCCCCAAAACACTTTCCCGCCGCCTCTGCCCCCCCTCACAAATATCCCCCCCTCTCCCCCAAAGTACACTATCCCCCCCCCCTCCCCACGTTTTAAAATTTTTCCGCCGCCTCTCCCCCCGTACACTTTTTCCCCCCGCCTCTCCCCAGTACAAATCCCCGGCCCCCTCCCCCGTACAATTTTTCCGCCGCCTCTCCCCAATTTCACTAAACCGCCCCCCTCTCCCCAAATACAATAACCGCCCCCTCTCCCCCCCTTACAATATCCACCAGCCGCCATTCGCAAAAAATAACCACCAATATACACAAACCCGCAAGAAAGTTAAATTGGCGCAGAGAAATCAAAAGGGTTATGGACAAGCGTACAGTCGTTTTTTTTCAATTAGGGGCAAGTGTACCTGGAACTATTCAAATTTTGGGGTATAACTTTTCCAATTTCCCCTACGTTGGGCAAATTTTACCAAATTTTGGGCACCCCAATGGACAGGAATAACCCGCACCCGATCCAACGAAGGAAAATAAACCCCCGGCAAACCCAGACCACGGGGAGGCTTTATCCGTTGAGAGTCGCTTTCTTTCCCTTTTTTTTTCTCCCATCCCCGGGCCAGAAAACCAAAGATACTTCTCCAGAGAATTTTCCACACCCCAAACTTTTGTTTCCCCAATTTTTTCCGCAGCTCTTTAAAACCCCCGGGCCCCACCTTGGGCAAACTCCCCTCAAACAACCCCCCAATTTGGGTTTAATTTACCCCTTGTGTCCCTAACCGGGTTTGGGTTTTTTCCCCAGGGGGTTTTCACTCCTTTTTACAAAAACGCTTTTAGGATCCCCTCTTGGGGGGCCGCACGTCGGGCCCCACTGTTGGTCCCCAAGATGGATCTAAACCCCAATTTAGCATTTTAGATTATGCACTGCGGGCTAGGAGAAAGAACGCCGGGTCCCTGTTTAAACCCCAAGACCCGGCCCCGTGAGAAACCTTCACTGCTAAATTTTTTTAGATCCCTTTTGGGGACCCCACAACGGACCCCAAAGGGCGGATTTCCCAAAAGGAAAGGTAACACTTCCGTTTTTTAACAAGCCCTTTTTGTTCCCCCAAAGCTTGGGGGTCCTTTTCCCATACACAGTCTAAGTTGCTTTTGGGTTTTTTTTTAAAATAGGTAGGTTAACCCCCCACCCCAGGGACATGGTACACTCCTAAATTTAAGGGAAGTTTTAAAATTTTGACCTGCTTTTTGGGTAGAGGTAATTAGGCAGGAAGGTAAGAATATAAGTGGCCCCAAATTTGGTAGGTAGTTTTCATAAAAAAAGGGTGATAAATAGGCCCCTAAAAGCAAAGTTCCCCAACTTTTGAAAATGGAAAAGCAGGAGATTAAAGGGGCCAAACCCAAAATTCCGGCCTTTAACTTTTTAATTGGCTTTTTTAAGGAAGCCAAGTAGATGCCCTTTTAGCCAGGTAAAAGGCCCCCCCTAAACGGTAGTGCCCCCTTTCAGGCAGGTAAATGCCCCCCTTGCCCGAAAAGGTAGAAAGGGCCCCCCCTGTAGCTAGGTTTGATGCCCCCCTTTGTTAGCCAAGGAGTTCGCCCCCTTTGGAGTAAAATAGTGCCCCCCTTTTAAAAGTCAGGTATTTTCCCCCTTTAGAAATCAGGTTGGGAGTGCCCCCATTTTGTTGCCGCCAGGGTAGTTGCCCCCTTTGTTGCCCGGGCCCCGGGAGTTTTTTTCCCCCTTTTGGGAGCCCCCCAGGGGATGCCCCCTTGAGTAGCCAGGTAGGTAGGGTCCCCATTTGAGCCAAACCCGGTTTGTTGGCCCCCCTTGGGAGCCAGGGCCCTTTTTTGCCCCCTTTTTAGCCAGCCAGGTAAAAGCCCCCATTGAAACCCAGCCCCGGGGAGTTGCCCCCTTGTAAGGCCCCCCGCCAGGTATTTCCCCCATTGGGAGCCCCCGCCAGGTGTTGCCCCCATTTAGCCACCAGGGTATTGCCCCCCTTGAAAACCCCCCAGGTTGTTGCCCCCATTTTTTGCCACCAGGTGCCCCCCCCCCCCTTGTTTGCCAGGGAGAGCCCCCCAGTAGTTTAAAAATAAAATAATTTTTTAAATTTTTTCCCCTTTACCTGAAAAAGGGGTCCTTTTCAAGGCCTCCCCCGGGGTCCTTTTCTTTCCCCCCCCTTTCCTTTGCGCGGAAGGGGGGGAAATTTTTGGGGGCAGCCCGCGCGGGCAAATTCCCCTGCGCCCCTGATTTTGTGGTACCGCGCGCACAGACGCCGGAAAATACAAAGGGGGAGGAAAGGGGGAAGGGGGCGGTTTTCCCTTTTCTTTTTCCCCTGCCCGCACAGGTTTTTAACCCCCCCGGGCGGGTGGTTTTTGGACCCCGGCCCGCTTCATTTTCCCCGGGGGGAACGGCCCGGGGACGCCGGAGTAGCGCCCCCCGCGTAAATCCGGCGCCCGCCCGGGCCTTTTAAAGGCCCCCCCCCCGTCTGGGGGGCGGCGGAGAAATGGGCCCAAATCCCCCCCGCGGGGGGGCCCGGGGGGGGGGGGGGGGGGGGCCCCAAATAGCGGGAAAAACCCCCCCAAAACCCCCCCCCAAAAAAGGGAGAGTTGGGATGTAGGCCCATAAGGTAAGGCCCCCCACCACCGTCCCGGATAGCTAACTGACCCGAAGGGGGGGTATTCCGGGAAGTCCCGGGGGGGGGAAAGGGGCTAGCCTTTCTGACCTGGGGAGGGGGGTTTAGGGGCTAGCGCTGGGCCTGGGGGGGGAGGAGGGGGGGCTGCTGAGGGCCTGGGGAGGGGGGTTTGGGTTTGGGAAAACTGAGAGGCCCCCGGGGGTAAGGGGAGGCCTGGGGGGAGTAGCGCTGAGGCCCGGGGGGGGGGGGGGGCACTGCCCGAGGGGCCGGGAGGGGGGGGTGAAGGTTGGGGAGCGCTGAGGCCCCGGGGAGAGTAGGTGCTGAAGGGCCCGGGGGAGGAGGGGGTAGGGGTTTCTGAGGCCTGGGGGGGAGGGGGGGTAGCTGCCCAGGCCTGGGGGGGGGGGGGGCTAGGTTTGAGGCCTGGGGGGGTTTTTTGGGGGAGGGGTTTTTTGTGAGGGGGCCCAGGGTTTTTGGGGTTTTTTGGGGGGGGGGGGTGAGGGGCCAGCTGGTTTTAGGCCTGGGGGGGTAAAGGGGGCCCGCGGCCCGGGCCTGGGGGTGAAGGGCTTGTGCTGAGGCCTTTTAGGGGGGGGGGGGTGGGCGGCTTAAGGCCTGGAAGGTGGGGGGGGCTGGGGGTGTTTTAGGCCCGGAAGGGGGGGGGCTTGCTGCTGAGGCCCCCTTTGGGGGGGGCTAGTTTGTGGGCCCGGGGGGGGTGAGGGGCTTTGATGCTGGGGGGTGGGGGGCTAGCTGGGTGGGCCCGGGGGGAGGGGGGGCCTGTGGGAGAGGCCCAATTTTTGGGGTTTTAAAACCCCTATTTCTATCTGGATGGATTTTAGCCTCTGCAGCCCTCTCATAGGGGAGGGAAATTCTCCTCGGTATCCTGCCCAAACAGCAGTGCTCTTTCTGCACTGAGCAAGGGGGCTGGGCCCGGGCCCCCCCCCCTGGCTCCCGAGGCCCGAGGGCCCCCTCCCCTCCCCTGTGCCCCCCTCCCCCCCTCCTGCCCGCCTCCTCCTCGTGCTGCCTCCTCCTCCTCCTCCTGCTGCCTCCTCCTCCGCTGCCTCCTCCTCCGCTGCCTCCTCCTCCTCCTTTCCCGGGTGCCCCCTTTCCCCCTTTCCGCCCGGCCCCCTCCAACCCCCTCCTGGGTGCCCCCTCCTCCCTTTTGGCCTCCCTCCTCCCCTCCCCTGCTGCCTCCTCCCCCTGCTGCCCCCCCCTTCCCCCTGCTGCCTCCCCCACTCCTCTGCCTTCCCCCCCTCCTGTGCTGGCCCCCTCCCCTCCTCCTGCTGCCCCCCCTCTCCTGCCTCCTCCCCTCCTCCCGGCCCTCCTCCTCGTCTTCTGCCTCCTCCTCCTCCTCCTGGTGCCCCCTCCCCCTCTTTCCTCCTCCTCCTTCCCTCGTGCTGCCGTTTTTTCCCCCTTTCTCCCCGGCTTTTCCTCCCTCCTCCTTTGCTGCCTCCTCCTCCCCCGTGCTGCCCCCTTCCCCCTCCTGCTTCCCCCCTCCCCCCTCGTGTGCCTCCCTCCTCCCCGTGCTGCCCTCCCCTCGTTTTTTTTTCTCCCCCCCCCCTCCCTCCTGTCTCTCCTCCCTCCCCCTCCTCCTCCTGTCCTCCTCCTCCTCCTGCTGCCCCCCTCACCCGAGAGGGGCGGCCGCTGCGGGCCCAGAAATGTTCTGACAGCCTTTTTAAGGGGTTTTTACAGTCCCCACTCCCGATGCTGCCGTATTAACCCCCGAGGCGTGGAAAACGGCCCCTAGCGGCAGCCCTGGCCCTCCGCCCCTCCTCCCCATTCTCTGTTTCCAGCCCTGGACCCTAGTACCCCTTTTGCCGCCCAAACCCGCGGGGTGGGGGCCCCCCACAGCGAAAGTGGCCCCACCCAGAAAAATCCCGGAAAGGGGCAGCGCCCGGCCCGATTTCAAAATGTTTTCAGGGGGGCCCCTTTTATTTTCATCGGCCCGGGGCCCGGGGATTATGCCCCGGGGGGAGGGGGGGGGGGGGGGGTTGGGGGGGTGGGGGGGGGGGGGGGGAGGGGGGGGGGGGGGGGGGGGGGGGGGGTTCCGGGGAAATTTCGATTTCCCGCTTTGGGGGGCCACAATCCCCGAAATTTCCGGGGCTGTGCGGGGCCCCTTTTCTGTTTGAGAATAAAGGGTTGGGGAAATCAAAAAATACTTTTAACATTTAATGGAGTAAAAATTAAAAATTTTAAAAAAATATTTAAAAAAATATTGGTTATTTAATGTAAATTAGTTTTAGATTCTAATTTAATTTTTAAATACATTTTATAGGGGGATATTTTTTTAAGTTTTGGGATTTTATATTTTTTAAAATTTTATTTTTTTTTTGATCCTTTTTTAAAATTTAAATTTAAATTTTTTAAAATTTAAAAAAAAGGTGAAATTATCCCGAAATTTTCTTTTAAATTACTGCAATGGTGGAGGGTTGGGGAAAAAAATTGGATATTTTTTTTCCCCCAATACAATTTTAGCTTTCCAAATTCGGTCTCCTCGGTCAGGGACCACAATTTTTTTTTTTAAAGGGTTTTCCCGTTCGGAGCATTAAACGCCTGGTTTTGGGGAAACCACATTTCATATACACTCCCCCGGGCCCCTTTTTTAGGTACAAACCCGTCCAACGCTCGTTAAAAACTTAATTTCTAATCAAACCAATTACATTTGGCCGGGAAAAACCCGTGGGAATTTTGGCATTTTGGGCTTTCAAGACAATTTTCCCCGAGTTCAAACCGAGTCAGTATGGGGAAGGAAGGTGATTTTAAATGCCTTTGAAAGTGGTATGGTTGTTGGTGCCGAAGGGCTGGTCTGAGTATTTCAGAAAAGCTGATCTTTCCCGGGTTTTCACGAACAACCATCTCTAGGGTTTACCCGAGAATGGCCGAAAAAAAGAAAAAACCTTCCCCGGAGCGGCAGGGCCCTGGGGGGGGGAAATTCCTTGTTGGGTGCCAGAGGTCAAAGGAGAATTTGGGCCCGACCCCGGGTTTGAGCTTATAAAAAGCAACATGGGCAAAATAGCCCCCACCCTTACAACCAAGGTAGGGAGAAGAGCATTCTGAACCGCCACAGTACGGCCCAACCCTTTTAGGCAGTTTGGGCCTTACAGCAAGCAGAAGACCAAAACCGGGGGCCCCCCTCCTTTTAGCTAAGAACAGGAAACGAGGCCCCCTTTTTTCCCCAAACCCCCATCGAAATTGGACAAATAAAGAAAATTGGGAAAACTTGCCTGGTCTGATGAGTCTCGATTTCGGGGCGGGCATTTCCCGGTTTGGGAAGGGTCAAATTTGGCGTCAAACAACAAGAAAGCATGGTTCATCCTGCCCCCGTATTTAAGGGTTTAGGCTTTGGTGGTGGTGGTTTTCTGGGGTGGGGAAAAATTTTTCTTGGACTTCCCCTTTTGGGGCCCCTTTGGGTTTCCAATTGAGCAACGTTGCAACCAAACCCTTTTTTGGAATTTTTATGCCACGAAGTTTAGGCCGTTCCTTTAAGGGCCAAAAGGGGGGCCAACCCTTCTTTCAAACTTGGGGTACCTTTAATTTAAAATGGCCCCCTAGTGTATGTGTTTAAAAAAATTACCAATTGTGGTTTCGACGCCCCCAGGAAAAAAGGGCCCCAAAAACCCCCCTATTTTTAGGTGAAATTTAAAAAATGTTAGTCCTTTTGGGAAAATTTCCCCTAACAAAATTTTTAAAAAGGGCATTGACATGTAGCCATCACTTTCGAGCATTTTTACACCAGAAAAGGGGTGAAAAACCCCCCTTTATACAGGGCTCCCTTAGGGCAACGTGTATAATGGGGGTGGGACCAGTCTTGGCCCGGGTTTGAAAAATACGGTCCTAGCCCGTCCCAAGGGTAAAAATCTGGCACTTTCCCGCAAAAAGACTTTACAAAAATTTGATATGGCAATTCTAGGGGGGGGGGGTGGGCCACGGCCCCCGGGGTTCCCTAAGGCGCTCCATATTTTTTAAAGTGTCCCCCAAAAAAATGTGGCATGAAACTCACTTACCCAAACCATACCCCCTTTCATAATGGCAAGGGGGGGGACAAAATTTTGGGACAAAAATCCAATGACCCCACTTTTTGGCGCATAAAAAGTTTGGGAACCGGCCCGAAATTCATAAAGTGCTGTGGACACTTTTTATACCAATACCATTCTTTTAGATGAGAGCAGGGGCACCTCCAAATAGGTGCAATATGAGGCGCCCCGTCAATTTGTTTAATGTGCCCCAATTTTGTGGGGGGCCCCTTTGGAAGCAGTTGCAAAAAACCCCAAATTTTAAAGATTTATCCATTAAAAGACCCGGAGGTTTGGGCCAAAACCGGGCCCCTCTTAAAGGCCCGGAACAGGCAAAAACCAAAAATTTTTTAAAGGGTTTTTCCTGGGGCCCGAAATTGTCGTAGTGGGGAAATGAATGGGGCCAAAATTTTGACCCCAGTTTGAAAGGTTTATACATTTATCGCGTTTAAAAAGCTGCTTTTAAAAACTATTTAGAAAATTGGGCCTTTAAAGCGCCCTTTCATCATACATTTTCGCCCCTTATCTCTTGCTTTGATTGTTTAAAAGTTCTTTTGGATTGGGTTTCCCCCCGGGGGGAAAAAAATTTTTTTAGTTCTACAGTTTTCCCATACCCTTCCCCTAATCCAAAACCTTTCCCCCGTAATAGTTTGGTAAATTTTGAAAATAATTTTCATTGGGCCCACCATAAAGTTAACGTTTTCGTTTTTAACCCCGTGAAAGAAATACAGAAAAAAAATGGGATCAACCCAAACAAATTTTTTCAAGGACCTGATTTTAATTGCTTTGGGTCCAGGTTCAAAAATTTACTCCCGGAAGGGGGCGAAATTTTTAAATTTTAAGTCTCAAACATGAATTTGAAAAAAGGCCCTTTTTTCCTTTTAAAAATTCCCTTTTATTTTAAATCCTCCCGGCCCTGTTCACACAGGGTTATTCAAACCGAAAATTTCGGGGATTTTTTTTTTTTTTTGTTTTTTCTTTTTTTTTTTTTTTTTTTGGATTTTTTTTTTTTTGCTCGCAAAATTTTTGGGTTTTAGTCAGGGGGGGCGGGAGGTCGCCCGGCCCCCCTAGGGGAAAAGCCCTTATCCCGGCGCGGGGTTTTTGCCGGGGAAGAGGGCCCGAATCCACAGTTTTTTCTATGGGAAAATGTGGGGTTACCCCCAATGGCTGGCACGGGTTCCCGCCATATTGCAGGGCAGTAAGGGGCGCCAAATACGGCAGCAATCCGTGCCCCGAATAAGGGCCTTGAACCCGGGCCCTTTTTGGGTAAAGTTCCCATGATTTTAACCCGTGGGAAGTGGTTTTTGTTTGTTAAGGGGTATGTTCACCAAGATTAAAATTGGGGTATTTCAGTCCGTAATTAAAGCGCCGGGTGTCTCATGGAGGGTCCCCTCTCTTTCTGTAAAAAAGTGTTTTCTTTTAAATTTTCCTATTTTTTGTATTTGTTTATATTTTTTTGCACCCGCCCCCATTGGCTTGTAAAAGCGCCCTGAAAAAAAATGCCAAACGATAAAAATAATTTAAAAAAAAATTTAAAAATAACCCGAAAGGAAATAGTTATCTTGTAAAAGTTTAAAAATAATTTTTAAAATTTTTTTCCCCACAGTTAGCATTTTTGTTTTGTGCTTTTTTGGGGCCCCCCCGCAGTTCTGCCCTTTAGCTGTTTGATAACAGGAAGCTCAATAGTTCTGTGTCTGTATGTGCAGGAAACAGATTGTTGTGGAGCCCAGGAGATCAGGTGACCGAAGGACATTGGTTTTTTTGAGGGCAGCCTCTCAAGGCTTTCAACATAAGGCAGGAAACAAGGAGAGCACTTATTTCTTTAAGTTTTGGGAAATGAGAAAGTAGTGAAAAGTTACCAAAGAATTTTGGGGCTTTTTAGTTAAATTGTAAGGGGAAATGAAAACAAAATTTTCAAACATTACTGGGGGTAACAAACCCCCTAGGACACAATGGGGACATCACCTTTAAAAGGGGAACACCTGTCTTATTTTTTTCAGGAGACCCTTTTTTTTCCCGGACATTTAGA
>JAODAL010037697.1:0-40096 GCA_025379985.1 Phyllomedusa bahiana
CGGTTTGCTGAGCTTCTCTTTGGAAGGGCCCCCTGCCCCCTTTAAAATATGCCCGGTGCTCTTCCTCCACTCGGGCCAGGTCCTCTTTCAGGTTGTTGATAACGGCCGTAAGCGGCCCCCTCTTGGCGGCTCCGAGGTGGTTACGGCGGTAACGGGCCTCCCGCAGGTCTCTCTTAACCACCTCGATACGTTGCCCCAGCCCTTCAAATCTCCTGGAAAACCGGAGATAGCGGGCCGCCAGCGCTTCTGCACCTTCACCTTGCCTGAGGTGTCCCCAGTCCTCAACCTCGGCCAGGTAATTCTCCCTTAGTTCTCCTGCGGCTCTCACCGCCGCACGCATGTCCCCCGCATCGCTGCGGGGTTCATGCTGTCGGGGCAACAGGGCAGCAGGGACCCCGGCCGGTAACGTATTAGCCCCGCCCCCCGCCGACACGGAGCAGGGAGCTGGGTTCAGAGCGGGCTGCTCCATATTGCCTCCTGCTCCTGCGCCCTCCTGGGGGGCTGCCACCCCCCCAGGAAGGCAGGTGGTCCCCGGGGCACTCACTCCCAGATGGCACAGGGGTCTCTATGGAACAGGAACAGTCCATAAAAAAAAAAAAAAAACTTGCACAAAGCACAAAACACTGTCCAAATAAAGCCCAATAAAAGCTCCTCGCCTCACCCACACTGTTATGCACAGTATGAGCAGTATGAGCTCAGAGAGCAAGCCCCCTGCCTGTGCCTCTTGTGCTCGTAACAAGGTCCCTCGCCTCAGACCCGCGGGTCTACTTCTGCCTCTCCCTGTGCCTGAGAAGCCGTGGACCCATATTGCTATGGACTTTGTCACTGACCTGCCGGCCTCATCCGGAAACACGGTCATTTGGTGGTGGTTGACAGTTTTCCAAAATGGCTCATTTTGTGCCCTTGCCCGGGTTACCCTCGTCACCCCAGCTAGCCCAGCTCTTCTTCCACCATATCTTTCGGTTACATGGGCTCCCCTCGCACATCACCTCTGATAGGGGAGTCCAGTTTGTGTCTAAGTTCTGGCGGGCTCTGTGTACTCAGTTACGGGTCCAGCTGGACTTTTCGTCTTCGTACCACCCTCAGACCAACGGGCAGGTGGAGAGGGTCAACCAAATCTTAGGCGCTTATCTGCGACATTTTGTGTCTGCCCGGCAAGATAATTGGTCTGACCTTCTCCCCTGGGCGGAATTCTCTTACAATTCCCTAGACTCGGAGTCTGCTAAAGCCGCCCCCTTTTTTATTGTGTTTGGGTTACATCCCCGCCCACCTCTCCCCCTAGCCGTTTCGTGTCACGTTCCTGCCGTGGATGCCCAAGTACGAGACATCAAGTCACTCTGGCAGGTCACTCGTCAGGCCCTGCTTCAGGCTTCCTCTCGTACTAAGGTTCAGGCCGATAGGTACCGGAGACCTCCCCCTGTATTTAAGCCTGGTGATAGGGTTTGGCTATCGGCCAGATACATTCGTTTTAAGGTTCCCAGCTACAAGTTGGGCCCTAAATATTTGGGCCCTTTTGTGGTACTGCGTCAGCTTAATCCGGTGTCCTACAAGCTCCGCTTGCCTCCCACTCTGCGTGTCCCGAACGCCTTCCATGTCTCGCTCCTCAAGCCTGTGGTGCTGAATCGCTTCTCCCGTAGATCTGTCTCGCCTTCTCCTGTGGCCGAATCGGATGACATCTTTGAGGTCAAGGAGGTGCTGGCACAGAAGACAGTGAGGGGGAAGCGGTTCTTTCTCATCGACTGGAAGGGGTTCGGGCCAGAGGAGCGTTCGTGGGAGCCGGAAGGCAATCTGTCTCCAGATCTCCTGGCTAGGTTAAAAAAAAAGAGGCGCTGGTCCTATATAATGTATCCGCCCCCGGCACCTGTTGCCAGATTGTTGGTGTGCTTAGTGAGAGTTTGGAGTGTCCTTGTGTCCGTATTGCTTATCCGTGTACCAGTCCGTTCCGCTACGTTTCCTGACCTTGCCTGTTTGCCGCCTGCCCTGACCGTCTGTCCGTCCCTGACCACGAACCTCTGCCGCCTGCCCTGACCTTCTGCCTGTTCCTGACTACACCTCTGGATTACGATTCTGTACCACGCAGTACCCCGGCCGCCACCGCAAGCAAGTCACGTCAAGGGTAACGACCTGGTAGCCTCACGCCGCAGCAAGTCCATCCCGCTTTGCGGCGGGCTCTGGTGAAAACCGGGGGCTACTTAGACTCCGTTCCCTGACGTGGCTTAACTACCATCGTTTGCGGTGGTCCAGCGGATCCACCGAACCGTCACAGGGCAAATGTGCAAAAAACACGTATCTGTTATGTTTTCGTATAATACACGGTATTTTTTGCACCTTTCAATTCACCTGTGGTGACTATAGAATTGCTGTTTTAAGATTTACGTGGATGCTGCGTCAATGAACAAAGCTGGGTGCGCAAAAGTCAAAAAACACGTATCTGTTATGTTTTCGTATAACACACGGTATTTTTTGCACCTTTCAATTCACCTGTGGTGACTATAGAATTGCTGTTTTAAGATTTACGTGGATGCTGCGTCAATGAACAAAGCTGGGTGCGCAAAAGTCAAAAAACACGTATCTGTTATGTTTTCGTATAATACCGTGTATTATACGAACCTTTCAATTCACCTGTGGTGACTATAGAATTGATGTTTGCAGATTTACGTGGAAGCTGCGTCAATGAACAAAGCTGGGTGCGCAAAAGTCAAAAAATCACGTATCTGTTATGTTTTTCGTATCATACAGGGTTTTTTTTGCTCCATTCAATTAACCTGTGGTGACTCTAGACTTTCTTTTTTAAGATTTACGTGATGCTGCGTCAATGAACAAAGCTGGGTGCGCAAAAGTCAAAAAACACGTATCTGTTATGTTTTCGTATAATACACGGTATTTTTTGCACCTTTCAATTCACCTGTGGTGACTATAGAATTGCTGTTTTAAGATTTACGTGGATGCTGCGTCAATGAACAAAGCTGGTTGCGCAAAGTCCAAAAAACATGTATCTGTTATGCTTTTCGTATGATACACACTTATTCTTTGGCAACAAACAACCTGTGCTGACTACAAGATTGCTGATTAGTAATTTAACTGCATAGGTTGGAATATCAACACTAGGTTGGAATGGGTAAAATTAGAAAATGAACACCTATCTGAAATGTATACTGGATAATAAAAGTGGATGTTTGCACATAACAAAGAGACCTTCAGTTAATAGAAAAGATGAGTATCCAATAAACGTTCACTATCAACAGCGGTAGGATGCTGCTTTAACAATTCTCTAGCTAACTACATAAAATCATCCAAATCTCTAATCTAACTAAATGTTGAAGGATCACAGCTAATAGTAGAGGTTTCTCTGTGCAAAATAGACTAATTTTCGACTGAGTGCTGTTTGGCCTGCCACATGCATAGCGCAAGATTCAGTCCCTATTGTCCTATGAGAGCTCTGAGAGACAAATAAGGCTGAAACAGGAAAGGGCTGAACTATTTTAAGATTTGAGTTTCCAGATGGAGTTTTTTGTTTTGGGAATGAACGAGGTCATGTGATTTTTCCAGCCAATCGCAACCAGTATCACATCCCAGTCATGACGTCGCACACACATCACAACCCTGCTCTATTTTCTGTAATCAGATTTGATTGCCGCCAAAACTGACAGGAAGTCGCCGAAAATGTCACGATCCTTAAAAGATGAGTGCACCAAGATTTTAACCTTAATTATACTCATGATCCCCCTGTGAAATTACAATCACCATAAAAAAACCTTGCCGATTTCAACTTTGTCGATAAAAATCGCTCAACACTAGTTATCAGTATAAAAGACACCTGTCCACAACCTCAAACAGTCACACTCCAAACTCCACTATGGTGAAGACCAAATAGCTGTCGAAGAACACCAGAAACAAAATTGTAGCACTGCACCAGGCTTGGAAGATGAATCTGCAATAGGCGCGTATCAGCTGGTTGAATAAATCAACTGTGGGAGCAATAATTAGAGAAAGGAATGACATACATGACCACTGAATAATCTCCCCTTGTCTAGGGGTTTCCACGCTTGATACTGCACCCGTTGAGGGACAAAATATCCACAAATGAGAATGGTGAGAAAAAATCCCCAGAACCACATGGGATGGAACCTAGTGAAATACCTTTCAAGAGCTTGGACTAATGGGAAACACGGACTACCATCAGTAACTACGCCACCTAGTCTCAATCCTGCAGTGCCATAAACGTGCTCCCACTGCTTAACCCCTTAAGGACCCTAGGCCCTGTTTTGAACCTTTCCTGAAAAAAACACAGCCTATTATGTTGAAATCAGTCATGAGTCAATATATTGAGAATAAAATTTTTTGACGACTTTTACCTATTCATGTGATTCAGTATATTAGTTTCTCATGTACACATGTTGTTGCTTTAATTTAGTAAAGAAATTTTTAAATCCATACAATTCCTTGTTGAGAATTGTGAAAAATATCAAAATTACCATTAAAATTATGACAAAATTAAGCGATTTGAAAGTTGCAAAAATTCTTCTGCCCGTGCAAGACAGATATTTATTTCACCACAAAGTAGTTTATACCTAGCATCTGACCATATGTAATCCACTATAGTTTGTAATCATTATTAAAAAATAGTCTTTTTTTATTTTTTATTTACGACATTAGATGGCTTAGAAATTTAGTGAGTATTTCTCACCATTTTTCAATGAAAATATGCAATATAACATTTTTAAGGACCAACTCAGTTCTGACTTGGCTTTTGAAGGCCTGCATGTAGGATAAACCCATAAGTGACACCATCTGAGAAACTAGACCCCTTAATGTATTTAACAACACTATTTATAAGTTTGATAACCCTTTCAGATATTTCCACAGAAATTAAAGCAAAGTGGAGGTGAAATTTCAAAATATTCACTTTTTTGCAGATTCAATATTTATACCCATTATTCACTGGAATATCGGTAAATGTGACTAGTGTAAATTGCAACTTATATCAATTCCCTTCCAGGTCTTGGTCCGTTTTTAGAGATATCCCATATGTGCCCTAGTGCTTATTTGGCTCACACCATAAGCCCAGAATAGGAGATACCTACTATACTCTGGGGTTCTCATTTCAATACGATTTTATTTAGCGTCAATTCAGGTATTGAGTGGGACACCCTAGAAGGTGCTAAACTAATTAAAACACCCCAAAATAAAGACCGCATATTGGATAAACTACACCCCTTAAAGAATTATATCCATGGGTGTATTGAGTATAAAGACCCACAGCTGATTTCACAAATTTTTTTATAGCATAAGGCTGTGGACAACAATTTTAAAAAAAAAATGTTTTTCAATAAACTGCACTTTTAGCTTAAAATGTTCCATATATACAAGAATCCTGGAAAAAAAGAACCCTAAAAACTTTGTTAATGCAATTTCTTCCAATTCGCAATACCGCTACAAAGAGGTTGGGAAAACTGCTGTTTTGGGCGCATGTCAGGCGTATAAAGGGAGTGACGCTATTTGGCAGTTTTGTGAACGCCGGAATTTTGGTGGGCCATGTCGCATTTGCAAAAGGCCCCAAAAGGTAGGCAGAACAGCGAAACCTTCCGAAGTCGTCCCATTTTGGATTCAACACCCATCAGGGATCTCATCTAGGAGTGTACTGGCCTTTTGGAATCACAGGTGTTCCATATTTTATATTTCAGCATTGGTCAATTAAAATTGGGAAACCGCCAGTTCGGTATCATTGTTTTTTTCGTTATAAATTTTACTAGCATACGCTGTGCGAGTATGTAAATGATGTCATAACTTTTACAATGGGACAGAAACCATTTCAATTATATAGATTTTTAATATATATATTCCTGTTTTAATACTTTTACACAGTAGAAATAACTTCTAATAAAAAATTGCGTTTATTATGGTTGTTCCTATTCTAGACAGCCATAACATATTATTTATCTTTGCTGTGTGCAGAGCTGTGTACTGGGCTTTTTTTTTGCGGATGAGTTGCAGTTGATGTACCTGGCAATTATGGTTGCATAAGTATTGCTATTTTCAGTTTTAATTAAAGGTTTTTTCTGAGATGTATTGGGAACAAAAATACAGCAATCTTGTAGTTGTTTTTAATTTTATTTTTATAGCGGTCACTGTAACAGAATATATGACCATGGAAGCCTTTACCAGCAGTTCAATACGATTACATCCGATACCCAATTTGTATATTTTTTTTATTTTTACTGCTTTTATACAAAAAACACTTTTATACCACCAGAAATACGTTTTTTGCATCGCCAAAGTCTAGAGGCCATAAACTTTTAAATTTTTCGTGCTTGGAGTCTGTGTAGTTGGACTTGTTTTTGCGAGTAGAGTTGGAATGTTTTATATTAGAATCATTTTGGGTGACAAGGCTATTAGATCGCTTATTAATCCATTTTTTGGAGGCCAGGAGTGAAAAAATACTGCAATCCCAGTAGTGTTTTTTTATTTTTATAATTTTCAACAGAGGCTCACCGGTGCAGTAACCGTGAAAAGTTTAGCTTTACTCTTTGTGTCTCTGACGATATGGCGATAACCCTATTTACATAGTTTTTTTATGTTGAAGTCTCTTAAAAAAAAAAGAAAAGCTGTTATTTTAGTGTTAAACAAGTATTATTCATCGCTATCAATCTGGAGAGCAATCATTTTTTTATTTTTCCATATATATATAGCTGTATAAGGACATTTTTTTGCGAGGGATGAACTGGCAAGTCTATATAATTGTACAACCAACTTTGCCATTTCATATGAGTTTTTTGATCGCTATTTTATTCCATTTTATGTGCTGCGGGTTGAACAATATCCTAATTCTGTGACTGTTTTTTTTTGTTTTTAGCGTTCACCGTACGGTTACTTAACATGACAGAGAATTTAGGGCAGGTCGTTACGCACGCGGCGTTACCAAATATGGGTAGGTTAATTTATTTTTGATCTTTTATGGGGTCGGATTGCCGTTTGTAAAGGGGGAACAGGCGGTGTACATATTTTATTTTTATTTTTCATGTTTGTGTTTTACTTGTTTTCACTTATTTACTTTTTTTTTTTCACTTTTTCCCCCACTTTTTATTTTAACTTATTCCCCATAGGTGGAATTTTGAATGAAAGATCTTAGAACTCTCATTCAATAGGAAATCAGTGCAACAGCTGTTTCTATGACTGGTTTTCCTATGGACAACTGTCAGTCACGATGCCGGGCCATGCCCACAGGGCATGGCCCGGCATCGTGACGTCACAGACAACCCGGAAGGCATTCTCTGCCTTCCGTGCCGTCTGTCAGAGGGCAGGAGCTGCACGGATCGCAATAACTAAGGGAGACGCAGGAGGAGGTTAACCGGCCCCCCCCGGAGCGATCCGGGGTCGGGGCCGACGCTGCAGGATGTCAGCTGTAATATACAGCTGACACCCCGCGCCGATCCCGCGAACTCTGCTTTAGAGGTCGCGCGATCCTCAGGACGTATCCATACGTCCAGGTGCGTTAACCCCCAAACGACCTGGACGTATGGATACGTCTATGGTCGTTAAGGGGTTAAGCCAGTACATGTCTGCTCCCATCTGAAATTTTCTAGAGAGCATTTGGATGATCCAGAAGAGTAATGGGAGAATGTCATATGGTCAAATGAAACCAAAGTAGAACTGTTTGGTAGAAACACAGCTCTTCGTGTTTGGAGGAGAGAGAATGCTGAGTTGCATCCAAAGAACACCATACCTACTGTGAAACATGGAGGTGGCAACATAATGCTTTGAGGCTGTTTCTCTGCAAAGGGACCAGGACGACAGATCCGTGTACATGAAAGATTGAATGGTGCCATTTACCGTGAGTAGTATTTATCGAACCATTTTAGAAAAGTTAAGTTTGAGTCAAACATCTCGGTTTTCTCGAACTGAACATTTTACTGTTCGTTCGAGTAAGTGTTTGAGGTCGCCATGGCATTCGACACACCATTTTAATAGTTTACAGTGCCTTTCTGCACTTTTGACGGCCATCCAATCAGTGCAGAGCACGAGAAGTGTCAAAAATGTCATTGCTAAGGTGTAGGGCTCTCATTGGCTGCTAAAATTACATGACCATGTTATATATATTTCACTGTATTGTGGTCTGAACGCCATTTTCAGCTCAATCTCTGTGCTATATTTTAAATGGTGGTTGGTTGGTACAAATTATTCTGAGTGGTTAAAAGTTAATTGTGACAGTTTTAGGGGTTCAGTAATTGTATAACACACGGTCTCCAAATCTCCTATACAAAGAGATATCTTTTAAATAGTTGTTGGTTGGTTGGTGAAATTATTCTGAGTGGAGAAAATTAATTTTTGGCAGTTTTGGGGGTGAAATACCTTTCACATATACCGTGTGTTATTGTCATACAGATATATATCCAGGAAATAGAGTTCTCTCTGTTGCTAAATCTTAATGCCAAAAAGTGTAATTTTGCCAGATTTTAAGTCCACATAACGCTGAAATATACCAGTGTGTTATTGTGATCCACATATACTATATATATATATATATATATATATATATATACACCTCTCTCTTTTTTATTACATATATCTTGTGCCAAGTGCACAGCTATAATATTTAGCTTTTGAACATGGCGAGAACTAGAGGTGGTAAGCAAGCAAGGAGGGGCGTAGGAAGTGGAGATAGAGGTGGGAGACAAGGCACTTCTTCCAGCGCTCCAGACAACACACAAACGAGCACATCATCAGTCGCAGGACCGTCAGGCCTGTCATTGCTTGCTCAGTTCCCTGTGCCTCTCATTACTGAACAGGGTCGCCAATCTGTTCTTCAGTGGTTATCAGACTCTGCATCCAGCGGTTTTAACTCCAGAAAAGATCTCTAGTGCCTTGGCTGCATCTATGTCCACCAAAGTCCATCTCACTACAGACACATGGACTAGTAAGCACGGTCAAGGGCGTTACATCTCACTGAATGCTCACTGGGTGAGACTGGTGAATGACAGAGCCTCTGGTGATGGGTCTCGACCGACACTCTTCAACACTGCTGGGATGGTGCAGAGTCCAGATCCCCAACCTCAACAGGTAGCATCACATACCAAGAGAAACCAGGCCGTTCTCAAATAATTTTTTCTTGGAGACTGTCAACACTCAGGTCAAGGACTGTGGATGGCTCTGCACACTCAGACAGACTGGGTACTAAGAACCTAGCATCAGGCAAGGTGGTGTACGATAATGGGAGCAATCTCCTTGCTGCCTTTAAGATCAGTAGACTTAAGTACATCCCTTGCCTGCCACACGTCATGAACCTGGTTGTGCAGAAATTTTTTCAGTCGCTACTCGAGTCTTGACTGTTGACCCATAGAGAGTGGAGACAGGTGAGGGATCTCTGCCCCATCTTTGGCAGTTTTGAAGAGGCCACCAAAATGGTCAGTTGGGACGATGCCCTTGTCAGCATGACCGTTCTGGTTATATTTCTACTGGAACAAGCGTTAGGCACTCTGTGAAAGCAGGTCCAAGGAGTGATGGAGGAGGCAGACACAGAGCATTACTTGCCGGAGGATTTAGAAAGCCCAACTGTTTCGCAATTCTATAGGTCTTCTTTAGGCGGTGCTTCTAAGTCAAGGGTGGGTGCAGGACCGCAGTTCAATTCACAGAGTAGAGGGCATGAGGCTAGCCAGGGCTCTGGTGGTGGTCAGGATGAGGAAGTGGAGGAGATGCGAAGGCAGGGTGGACACCACTGGTAGTGATTACCCTTCGGGGGGTAAGGGGTTTTGGCACAGATTAAGGGAGAGGAGGAAAAGAGGAGGAAAGATCATGTTGTGCCCCTCGCCCCCCGAGGTTGGTAGTCCCAGCGCACTACACAGAGTGTTTGGATGCTCATACCTCAACTGTCCACGCTTCAATGCAATAAAAAAGAACAGGATTACTTTGTGGCCACCCTCCTTGATAAACGTTGCAAAAAAAGTCCCAATTTTCCTTCCACCCACAGAAATTTTGCGTGGTGCGGGTTTTGAACAGTGTCTTGATCAACTAAAAACATTTTTGGTTTCAAATCTAATGTCCGGTGGAAAACATCAGCAACGCGGCAGCATAAAAAGGAAAATAGCTGCAAAAAGAGGCAGTGTGGCAAACCTACTTGGGACATTTGGCAATCGATTTTTCCCCACTCCCCAATGGGCAAACATGAAACAATCGACACACAGAGACGTTTTTAAGCCATGGCCCCTTGATATCTGCATGGATGTTATACAAAAAACTGAAAATACACAGACTTTTATACAAAAAAGCTGGTCTTAAAAGAATCTTAGAATTCTTAAAAATAAAAAAATGAATGTGGTTTAAACAGTTATTTACAAAGGTCAAGAAAAAAAAGTCTGGAAAACTTGTGAGGGTACAGGGGACAGTAATTATTTCTCTTTCTCTATAGAATAGGGAGTTTTTGTTGCTCTCACGGTTCACACATTTTTTGACAAAAGCGGCTAAAATTTAACCCTTTTTTGCAGATTTTTAAAATTTTTGTTTAATTTTGTTTCCCTTCCCCTCCCCCTTTGAGTCTTCAATTTCCCTTTAAGCCCTAATTTGTAAATTTTCCTGGAATGATTTTCTCCAGAAAAATGTGCGGCCATGGAGATAGTTCGCTGTTTTTAAAGGGTAAATTTTTTGGGGAATTCATAACTGGCTGGCTCTGCTCTTTTTCCCCCCCCTAAAGGCTGGTTTTCGGACATTGAACACATGATTAGATCACCACATTGGAAGACCTGCAGAAAATGTCCCCCTAATTCTGTGCATGCTGTGATTGTGGGAAAGGAAACCTGTCAGTGGTGTGGAGGGCCCTGCAGGTCTTGCACCTGTTTTTGAGGCAGGATGAGGTGCCATTTTCATTTGGGGCCTTAGGAAAACCCGGAAAATAAGCGCGCAGGTTTGGGGGTTCCCGAAAGGGAAAAAGGAGGGGGGGGGGACTGGGAATATGTCTTGGATTTTTGCCCCTAGTAGCACAGGTTGAATTTCCTTGGCAATATTTCGTGGGATCTCCGTTGTGGGTTGTAGGTGACAACTGGGGGCACCGTTCTTCTTCGGGGTTCTTTTGCTTTAAAGTAGGCTGTTTCTGTTGATGGTGCGTTTGGTTTGGTTTTTTTTAATTTTTGGGTCTGTACCAAGTTTGAGAATTTCGCCTCATCCAGAAGGTGCTTGTCCAGGTCGCTTTGTCGGGCAATACGATTGTCCGTTCCCGGTTGTGATAATAATGTTTTGTGTGCTGGGGGGGAAACTGTTTTTTCCTGAGGTAGCCGTTCTGTCTGTCTTTTTGTGGTATATGATGTGGTAGCCGGAGTCTTTATGTGTATTGTGATCCGAAAGTGGTTTTTTCTCTCTAAATAGGTAAGTTTAAGGTTAATGGGGGGGTGAAAGTTATTGAAGTATTATGGATTTAAATTTAGGGCCCTCGCCGAAAAGTCCAGATGACAATGATATCATCAATATAAGGGAGGCACTCGGGTTTGGTGGTGCTGTTTAAAATATCCCCTTCCAGTACCCCCAAAAAGAAGATTTGCAATTGGGGTGACATCTGGCCCATGGAAGTTCCATTTGTGTAGTTTTACAGGTCTTCTCCAAAAGAAAAATAGTTGGGGGCGGTATAAAACGGGTGAGCGGGGTGGCTGGTTTTGTTGGGGTTTTGTTTCTCTGGGTGAACCTGACTTTTGCGCAATCCATCCTTGTGGGGAATGTTTGTATACAAGGTTTCTACACCCTGGGGGCCCCAAAAGGTCCCCTCGGGAAGTGGACCGGGGGCATTGAGTTTGTTAAGAAGGTTGTTGTGCCCTGGATGTAGCGGGGAGTATTTTTTGACCAGGGGTTTTAGGAGATTTTCCCCCCCAACCTGAGATTTTCTCTGTCAGTGTCCCAATGCCGAAATGATAGGCCTCCCGGGTTGCCATCTTTATGGATCTTGGGGATTAGAAGCACCCCGGCTTTGGATCCTCTGGATAAGCAATTCCCTTTTTTCCCGGCCCTAATTGGAAACCTTTTTATATATCCTTTTGTTGTTTCATATGGCTTCTGTGGGATTTCCAATTTGCGTAGTGGAGGGGGTTTGATAGTTGTCTGTTCTTTTTTCATGGATAAGTCAGAGATGTTCATATGACTTTTGGCCCCCCCTTTGTCAGCGGGTTTTTTTAAATTATATCCTGTTTTTCTTTCATGAAGAAATAGCCTTCTGTTCCTGCAGGGTTAGGTTGGTACTTTTTTTCTTTTGTTTCTCCCGGATCTCTGATTTTACCTTGCCTGAAACAGTCAATTATTTTTTTAGTGCTGCATTAAATTCCCGGGCCCTGGGGGTCCGGTGATTTTTGGTTGGGTTTGTTATTGGCTGTTCTTCTCAGGTCCCTGGTATGGAAGGTCTTTTCCCTGAGTATTCCCCCAATCTCATTTTTTTGAAGAACTCCTCCATATCATTTTCGAGTTTGGGAAAGGTCGTGAGTGTGAGGGGCAGAAGGAGAGACCTTTGGAGAGAACTGCCATTTCATGTTTTTTGTCTCATAGGAGGAAAGGTTCCCCAACACAGGGCTGCTGGCGGGTGGTACTTGTAGTTGTAGTGTGAAACCTTTCTGCCTCATTCGGGGCTTTTTTTTTTTTTGTTGATAACATTTCCTCAGTTTCTGGTAGTTGTGTGGAGTTTGGGCCCTTTATCTCCCCTGTGCATTCTCCATGTGTCTTTAGGGCTGTATTTCCCCCCTGGTTTCTTTTTTGTTTTTATGGAAATTTTTTTCATATTATTCCCACCTCTCAGATGTCCAAAATAGTTTTTTTGTATGGGTGTTTAGGTGTTGCGGGTTGGGTTATGCAGAGTAAGCCCCTTTTGGGATGAGTCTTTCCTTTTTGCATTTTTTTTAAAAAGAGATTCGTGTTAAGTTGTGCAAGTTTCTTAAGCCGGTTTTTTTGTTCCATTTTTGAGCGGTACATTTTGGTATTTCCAAGTTGTAGTATTAATGCTGTCCGTGTTAGCCATAGAAAGAGTAGAAGGTGAAGAAATGGTGAACCTTTTAAAAGGTAAAAAGAGTTATTTGATATGAGCTTTCGAGAGGACTAGCTCTCCCTTCGACTGATGTTAACAACAAACTGAAAATACAGACTTTTTATACTCAAAAGCTGGATCTTTAAAGGATCTTAGAAATTTTAAAAATAACAAAATGCAATGTAGGTGAGCATTTTTACAAAAAGGGCAAGAAATAAACGTCTGGAAAACTTGTGAGGCGTGAAAGGGGATCAGTAAATTTTTTTCTTATCTCTTATGCAATCACGGAGATTGTTTCTCCCCCGGTTCACACTAGTTTGACTGAAATGGCATGTATTTAAACCCATTTTGCAGATTTTTTAAAATTTTTTCATTAAAATTTTTATTCCATTTCCCTTTCCCCTTCCCCCTGAGTCTTAAAATCCCCATTTAAAATCGTAACCCTTTAAAACTTATGGAATGTTTTTCTCAAAGAAATGTGCGGCCCTGGGGAGTTTAGTTTTGCTGTTTTAATGGTGAATCTGTGTGAGTTCATTTGCTGGCTGGGGTCTCTGCCCCGTTTCCCCCAATAAAGGCCGTGTTCGGAATTGCAACACATGATTAGATACACCACATTGGAAGACCTGCAGGAAAATGTCCCCCCCAATTCCTGTGCACCCGCTGTGATTGTGGGACGGTAAGTCAGGGGGTGGATGTGCCCGCAGGCTTGCACTGTTCTGCAGGGAGGGTGAGGTGCCCTTTTTAGTTGGGGCCTTTGAGCGCTCCCCCACAAAATGCGCCCCAAATTTGGTGGTTTCCCAAAGGAAAGGAGAGGGGGGCTTTTACTTTATTTTGTTATTTTTAAGAAATTTAAGATCCTTTTAAGTCCATGTCTTTTTGTTATAAAAGTCTGTGTATTTTCAGTTTGTTGTTAAATCAGTTGAAGAAAGGGGGCTGTTTCTCTCGAAAACTCATATCAAATTATCAGTTAGCCTCTAAAATACAGCATTTTTATACTACTGCAGTCACTCATATTTTTGGATTTGTTGGACCATTCAAATTTGGGTGTCCAAACGGGTGAATGGCCTGGCTTGCTTGACAACCATAGAAGTTTTATCCCGCCCCGCGCCAGCATTATCTCGAAAAGCACTTTCAAAACAGTCTTTCCCTACAATGTGGGTCGTTTGCATTTATAAAAAAGAATCAAAGGGGGATTCTGACCCTTTTGTTGCCCCCGGTTGCCCATGTCATGACATAAACTGTAGATTCTTTTTGAAATGGGAAAAACACACTTTAAAAAACTACACTATGTCTCTATTATGTGCATGTTTCTACAATTGGGATTCTACTGCCCCCATCTAGATTTTTATGCTGAATTTATTTTGAAAAAATTCACCCTTTGGACATTGTGTGCACTGCTACACCTCTTATCCTCCTCCCTTTTAGCCCTCCCCAAAACTTTATTTTTTAAATGCCTCCACCTGTTTACCACAAAATGTACTTTCTTGTTACTGAACCCTTTTGTTTTTCCCTTGGGGTGTTCTTTTCTGCCACCAATGGACTTCTGCCTAATTTGTCAAACTGGAACCTCCATGTTCTGCTTTTATGTTTTTCCCCTCCACCAATGGTGCTGCCACTTTCTTTTCCAGCCTGCAGGAGTAAGTTCGAGTTCTTGGGCCCTGGTGCAAAAAGTGATATACACCCCCCCCCATTACCAGGGTGATTCAGTCACTATTACCCTTTAGGGCCCCATACGCCAAACAAATGGGACGCCCCCATTTTGTTTATTTTTAAAAAATTTTCGTGGGCCCCTTTTTTTATTACTGCCCTATTGAGATCCTTGCCAGTTACCATGTGCCATTTCCAATAGCGGTGACTTCTTATGTGTCAAAGGGGCTTTTGGGCCCCCTCAGGATGCAGGGCCCCATAGTGGCTGCTACCGCTGCACCCCCCTATAACTATGCCCCTGCCAGCTTAACCTCCATGTTCACTGTTGGGATGTTCTTGCTTCCACCACATATCACATGTTCTTGGGCCCTGGTGAAAAAAGTGATAGGGGGCTCCTGCCAGTTACTTTTGGGCCCCCTCATGATGCAGGGCCCCATAGCAGCTGCTACCGCTGCACCTCCTGTAGCTACGCCCCTTCTTGCAAGCTGTCCTCATCTTTTCAGTTGGCCACTGAAAGGAATGGAGCATTCTAGCCTCTCAATTTTTTTCTGTCACTCCTAAAGCCAAATTTTCTTCTCTAAGTTGTTCCACGTATCCAGTTTGCTGTTATGGATGGTAATTACAGCTTCTCCTCACCTGTATAGGGATAAAAATTAACCCGAACATCTTTTCCTATTGACTTTTGAGTTTTAATTGAACCTCGAACCGAACACCACTACTGTTCGAAATTCGACTCGAAACATTTTACTGTTCGCTCATCTCTAATCGTGAGATTTTGAGTGCAAACCTCCTTCCATCAGCAAGGGCGTTGAAGGTGAAACGTGGCTGGGTCTTTCAGCATGACAATAATCCCAAACACACTGCCAGGGCAATGAAGGAGTGGCTTAGTAAGAAGCATTTCAAGGTCCTCAAGTGGCCTAGCCAGTAGTGTTGAGTCGAACCGTTCGGCAAAAGTTAAATTTGGCCCGAACTTTGCGTATTTTGATGAGCCAAATAGTTTGCCATAAGTTCTGTAAAATTTTCGGGCTTGGGACCAGGGATCAGCGCCTTTTTCAGCTGCTTCCTCCAGTTTTGGTTGCCAGCCAATCAGCGCAGAGCACAAAAGGGGGCGGGGTCAAAAATGTCAGCAGTGAGGATGTAGGGATCTCTTTGGCTGCTAAAATCACATGACCGTCTTATGTATATGTCACTGTATTTCCTGTCGAACGCCATTTCCACCTAAATCTCTGTAATGAACATACTGCTACCTGTGTCTGCTGGTTTTACAGCAGGCAGAAAAAAACATTTAATATTGATTTTACACAGGAAAAGCTGCTAGTTAGATTACTCAGTGGGGGACAGCTATCTCAGGGAATCAGACACATCACTAGTTAAGGAGTTCGGTAGCTTTGTATAGATATTCCATATAAAAATTCTGTTTATAATCTTATTTGCCTGTAGCAAAGTACAGGCATTTAAGAGCATTTGATTTGCTGTGAGGGTTCTTCCATATGACCCCATTTCACCGATATTGCATAGAAAAAATTCTGGTTATAATACTATTTGCCCTTCGCACAGTATAAGCATTTAAGACCACTGGATTTGCTGTGAGGGTTCTCCATAAGACCCCATTTCACTGATATTGCATAGAAAAAATTCTGTTTATAATCCTATTTTCCCGTCGCAAAGTATAGGCATATAAGAGCACTTAATTTGCTGTCTTTGGAGTATAGTTCTTTAATAAGAGACTGTGAACAAATCTTGACATTTTTAATATTTATATTTTTGAACATAGAGCAAACTAGAAGTGGTAAGCGAGCAAGGAGGGGTGTAGGATGTGGAGCTAGAGGTACTAGACAAAGCACTCCTTCCAGTGTTCTGGACAATACACAAGCGAGCACATTGTCAGTCTCAGGACCATCAGGCCTGTCATCGCTTGGTCGGTTCCCTGTGCGTCTCATTTCTGAAGAGCAGCGCCAATCTGTTCTTCTGTGGTTAACACAGCCTGCATCCAGCGATTTTAACTCCTCTTCCTCTCAGTCATGGCCACAAATATCGTCATCCTCATCATCAGTAAACTGAAGCAAAGACGGGCCAAATGTCACCCAATAAACAGACCGCACTAGATAATCCATATTCTGAAGAGCTCTTTGATGACACAATGGGGTAGGGCTCAGAAGGCATTTCAAAAGATCAAGAGACGCAAGAGGATGATTTTGTCTGCTCTGATGCTCAATCACTGATGCCCTCAGAGGAGGAGAAGGAAGTTGGTCCCTCTTTCTGTTGGAATACGTCCAAGTCATTACGGTAATCCATAGTTCTCATAGAGAACTATGGATTAAGTCTCCTCTCCCTGCTCGGTGAATACGCCGAGGGGGGAGATAATTGACATGTGAATTACCAGCGGCGTATACGCGCCGCTGGTAATGCAAGTCTATGGGCCGGCGAGGTGCCGGCCCCCCGCAACCGCCCCCGGCCACACGACGTAATTGCGGGGCGTACTTACGCCCTGCAAATACACCATGTGAACCTAGCCTTAGAGCAAAATTGTCTTCACTAAGTTGTATCACGTATCCAGTTTACTCTTCTGGAAGGTAATTGCGGCTTCTCCTCACCTGTGATAGTCTAAAAATTAACCTGAACATCATCTCCCATTGACTTTAATGGGTTTCGGCATTTGGTTTGGCGTTTGGCCAGAATTTCTCAAAATTCTTAGTTCGGCCCGAACCCTAATTTTTTAGTGCTCGCTGATCTCTACTAGCCAGTCTCCAGACCTCACCCCTATAGAAAACCTTTGGAGGGAGTTGGAAAACCATGTTGGCCAGCAACAGCCCCAAAACATCACTGTCCTAGTGGAGATCTGCATGGAGGAATGGGCCATCATCACAGCAACAGTGTGTGTCAACCTTGTGAAGACTTACAGAAAACGTTTGCCATCTGTGATTGCCAACAAAGGATATATAACAAAGTATTGAGATTAATTTATTTATTGACCAAATACTTATTTTCCACCATAATTTGCAACCAAATTCTTTCCAAATCAGAAGATGTCTCAGCTTCCTTCCCTGGAGACCTCCAGGAGCAGTGTGCCAGAATAAGCGGTGTGATGAAGTCATGCCGCTTACACTGTACACCAGCTCCCGACCTGCCACATGGAGAGGTGAGTACCTTTTTTTCGTTTAAATTTTCATTTAAACTTTACAGGGGACAATTAACTGGCTACAGGCAGCAACTACCTGGCTACACGGGGCAACTAACTAACTACAAAGAGGAACAATCTGGCTACAGGGGACAACTACCTGGCTACATGGGACAATTACCTGGCTGCACGGGGACAACAACCTGGCTACAGGTGTGATGAAGTCATGCTGCTTACACTGTACACCAGCTCCCGTCCTGCCACGTGGAGAAGGAACATGGAGAGGTGGGTGAGTACTTTTTTTTTCTTTTAAATTTTCATTTAAACTTTAATGGGGACAACTACCTGGCTACAGGCAGCAACTACCTGGCTACACAAGGCAACTACCTTGCTACAGGGGATAACTACCTTTCTACATGGAGGAAAAACCTGGCTACACAGGGCATTTACTTGGCTTCATTGAACAACTACTTGGTTAAAGGGGCAAATAATTACCTGGCTATAGTGTGCCAATACCTGACTACAGGAGGCAACTAACTGGCTACAGGGGGCAAATAACTAACTGGCTACATGGGGCATGTAACTACCTGTCTACAGGGGGCATCTACCTTAGTACAGGTGACATCTACCAAAATATCTACCTACAGGGGCCTTTATAAGTACATAAAAAGGATCTATATTTCTACTTATTTGGGGGTCTATATAACTACCTATCTAATTAATAAGGGACTGAGATACCTACCTATTGGGGGACCTATAAGTTTACCTACCTAATGGGTGCTATACACCTACCTAATTAAGGACTGATTACCTAGTTTGGGGGTGTATGCACATACTGTCTTAGGGAATTTATCTACTTCCTATATTGGTATACAAAACAAGACTAAACACTGGTGCACAAGTGAGAGCCCCATGGCTGTTTGGGGGCACATGTATTGTTTGGAGCACAATGGGGTAATTATTACCATTTAGAGCGTTATAGATGGAGAGCTTGTATAGAGATAAGAATTGGTAGGGAAGTGCTGGAAAAGAGAGGATTATGTTTGTTTTATAAATTCTACAGTGAAGAGTTGTGGCTGAGAAAGATATCATGATAGTCTGAGACAGATGGAGAAGAACAAGAGAGAGAACAACTCTTCAGAGATGTCTCCTAAAAGTCCCTGGCCTTGTATACAGCACTATAGTATACTTTTGATTTTGTATTCTAGTAAGCCTTTGTAGCCTAAAATTTGCCATTTAAACGAAAATGGATAAAGTACATGATATTAATTGAACATATGTTTTCAAAGTTTAGAAGAAATAACCACTTATTATTTGAGACATTTGCCAGAGCTTGTAGAGTAAGAGAAGAAGAAATTATTCTTTGTTACAGGTGCACTAGATAAACTACATTGGCTAGTAGACAGCAATACAATTGTTGAGACAAATATAGAAAGAAAAGCTGACAAATGAATTATAACATAGAAACGATATATCGGCCACTTTTCTCCTAAAAAGTAAATACTTATTCTGTATACAAAAATAGCCATTTTAGAAAATCCTCTTCAGATTTCAGCTATTTCAGATTTCTGTAAAGATTTCTATTGATTTGAAGTAGGAGTGTGACACAGTTTTGATTACAAAAAAAATGTGGACTTTCTGAAGTTTATTTCTATTTCTATTTTACAGAAATCAATGGAAACTATGTCATGGACATAATATCACTGTAAATATACAGTTCAAAACTATATCAAAAGTTCAAATAATGAGGAGTGTCCACTTTTTGACTGCAGTGTTATTATTTATTTCTTTTGAAAATCATAAAATAATAGTAACCCACAATTTATGGTCCTGTTTACTAGAGAAATAATTAAAAGAAGTGTCAAATCTTCAGGAAACTATTCCAGACACATGTGATGTAGAATTCACTTTATTCCGTTCCCCACTGTCAGTTCTCTCCCCCTCAACCATTCTGTATCTAGTCAGAGCACAGCTTCCCCCACCACAGCACAAGCTAAATTTACACAGTAACGAAGCCCAGTGTAAATGCCTTTTCTATAGGAAGTCGCCACAGCAGGGGGGCAACTCATGAAAAGACCCTCATGAATCCAATTAGCCCTGAACAAATGGTAGTCCCAGCTTCAAAGACTCCAGCAATCATAACCCAGACGGGTCGTCTACGATTTGTCATATCGATTCATAGGCGATTCGCTCATAACTGGTGCGTGGCGGGTTCATATCACAAAATATAGAGCTCCCCGCACGCACACGCCCATTTCCCGGTTTTCCAGGACGCCAGGGGACGGAGATATCCAGAACCGGGCCTACGGGGTCCAGAAGATAAGCATGTTTGATATCCAGGCGTCAGGAAAGCCCAGACGGTTCGGATGGTACCACCGGTGCAGGTCTGTGCCAATGCCCTGCCGAGTTATCGTCCATTTTTGGTTTTGCATCAGAAACTGCATGACCTGAGTGGGAGGAGTGCATAGGCCATCCCAGGGGTGTGTAGGGGCAGCCCACTGGGCTGCACCTCGCAGAAATAAGCCAGGAGCCAGAGTTGGCTCTTCCTGTTTGATCCAGAGAGGAGGGGGGTGCCTGAGAGCAGGTCCATGACATCATCACTCAGCAGCCAGGCCACATCTGCCCCCCATGCGGCCGGGCCCCAAGCAAGCAACACGGTAACTTGATTATTCTAACTGCCTTTTGTCTGTACTCCATAACTGGATTTGTATCTGTCTCCTACCTGTATATTGTTATCCATCGTGTATATACTATCTGTCTAGTGTGCCCTCCAAGGCTAATTAAATCTATAAACTTTAATCTGAGTTAGTCTGTCTTGATCAACGGCCTCACACGCCTAATACTCGGTCTATGATATATAGCTACCCCAAGGCTGGTTTCGGCCTTGTTATAAGATTGGTCACGGACCAGTCTTATAACTAAACCAGAAACTGGTGGCAGCCGTTCAGGGTTCTGGACGAGGTGAGTGTTCTCTCGTCCTCCCTGGTTCTCCCTGAGCCGGTGTGGGCAAGGGTAAACAGCGGACTAGGCTGTTTTCGTCACAACTCATCTGCCAACAACTACTATTTACAGGTAAAACAACTACTTACTGTAGATTATGTTACACACTTCAAAATAGGTGTATTTTCTGCACAATACATGTAGAATAATCGCATAAGATTTATTTTACACCATTATTTTAAAAATAAAATTTTCTAAATTTTGACAACGATACCATGACATTAAACAAGTTAAACAAGAATGTTAATAACTGTTTCTCACATTTTTTTTTAGAAAATATAAAAGATCTGTAAATTCAGTGTCTATGAAAAGAAAAAAAAAGATGTTTTAATTCAATCTAATACATTTTCAAGGTAAAAAATATGTATACATTTAGAATGTCATACATAAGAGAAATAAAATACATTGTGACATTAGAACAATCCTGCTATTGAATTGTTTTAATGTTTTGGCTTTCTTAAAAATATGGCTTAAATTTTCCTTTTAAAAATAGTCTTACTATATGTATCAGAGAGAATTTAAAACTCCAGGTCAATGGTAAGTGATAGATTTATTCACTGTGGGTAGCAATCTTTCAGGAAAGCAATAATGTCCAATGGAGTGGACAGTTTAAGAGATTAATGTACATGTCGATGGCAAGTGCATTAACTGACCACAGTGTCTTAAAAATGCACTCTGATATATACCCAGTAGCCTTGTTTCTCATCTATCATGTCACATTTCTCCATGTAGCATTTTCTCTTCTAAAAGTACCATGTCCGAGCTACGCTCTCTTCAATAAACAATATTTTTTTTCTTTTAAATACATTAATGCTATACATAACATGTATATTAAATTTCATAGATTTACTACAATCTAAACATTTATAACAAGTTTTTTCCTCTGAAATTGAACTTCAAAGCAAGAAGATTTTCAATCTTAATAATTTAGAAAAAAAAGCCTAACAACTATAATAGTGGTGTCTCATCATTGCATGGTCTAACATTTAAAGACAGTAGAAGCAGATTTTTTTTGCAAATTAAAAAAAAAAATACTAGGGTTCATTCACAAACAGTCACAAGAAAAGTCAACCATTTGGAATTCCCTGTACTTGTGTATTGATTACTAATAAAATGTTGACCAATTGTCATCAAATTCCCAAGTATAGACTAACACAACCTAAGTGAACTAATAATACATAAACATTAAGTAAACATGTATAGTACAGGAAGAACAATAAAGTGAACCTCTGTGTTAATAATGTCTCCAAAACTGATTAAAAAATTATTTAATTATGGAGAAGAGATTGATTACATTAGTGTGCACAATGCAGAGATTGTCATAACCTTTTTGAATAGTGTAAAATTATTTATTATTTTTGTTTTTAAGGTTTCTGCTTACTGATTTAACCACCTCCATTTAATTGCCATCCTTATTATTAAGGCTGTTTAAATCAGTTTTTAAAGTTCTGGGTGAACTGTAGTACCTTGGTTAGAGTCATTCAATTTATTGTTTTCTATTTTTCAAATTTCCTAGGTTTTCCAGTCTACTTTCATTCTTTATTGTATTTGTTCATGAACGTGCAAACAAGAGTAATGAATACTTTTATACAGAACTACATATCAATCTGTTCAGCTCTTCCTGCTTATAATATGCTGTAGGCAAATGCTTGTATGTTCAGTGTGACATGTTTACTTTAAAGGGTATTTCCCACGATGTACATCATTTTGTTCATAGATGCAAAATTCTATAGTGATTAATTTATCTTTCTAGGGGTCAGACTGTGTATGTTATTATAAGTGCATTATCAGAAAAACAGATTTTTGGCCCCCAAGATATGTTGTGAAATGAATTTGCAAGCACACAAGTATAAGTGTGCAGTGAAATTGGAATGAACATCACGAGTTTGTTTAAAACCTTTTAACTAGCGATGACAGAACCCTAAAAAGTTCAAGTAGAACCTAGAATTTTGAGAAGTTTGGTTCGAAGTTCGAGTCGAATTCGAACCGAACTTCGAACCCTATTATAGTCAATGGCAGAAGATGTTTGGTTAATTTTTATACCCATACAGGTGAGGAGAAGCTATAATTACCAACCATAACCGTAAAATGGTTACGTGGAACAACTTCGTGAAGAAAATGTGGCTTTCAGAGTCATAGAAAAAAACTTCACAGGCTAAAATAATTCATTCCTTTTAATGGCTAACTGAAGATGAGAACAGCGTAGCTATAGGAGGTGCAGCGCTAACAGTTGCAACGGGGCCCCTTTGACACATAAGAAGACACCAGTATTAGAAATGGCACAAGGTAACTGGCAGGAGCCCCCTATTCCTTTTTGTACCAGAGCTAGAGATGGGCGAATATACCGAAATTAGTTTCGTTCACTTGGCCGAATTTCCCGGCAAAAAATAACTTCGTTCCAAATTACTTCAGCACGAATCACGTTCAAAAACAGCTATTTCCAGGCTGCACAGAACCTGCAGGGTGCTGTAGAACGTTGTGCCATGCTTAAATATGCAGAGGGAGCTTGGTTTGGTCTTCATACAATGTTGTGTTTTAGTATGACACGCACATGACTGCCGCCGCTCTTAGAATCGCTTCACTATAAAATTCCCTGGGCACTTAAGAGGGCAAAACTGACCAATAAACTGAAGGGGGAATGTAGCCTGATAAAGTCATGCGAGTGACAGCTGGAAAAAAACAAGCTGAGGGCTCAGGTGGCAACATAAGTGACAGAGTGTGGAGGTGACGGCGGCAGCCACAGCAGCATGAGGTCAGAGAGTGGCACAATGACATTCTGGAGGTGGCAAAAACAGGAGTAGGCCACAGAGTGGAACAATGTCACAGTGTCTAGGTCACGGCAGCAGCCATAGCAGCAGCATGAGGTCAGACAGTGGCATAATGACACAGTGTGTAGGTCACGGCAGCAGCCACAGCAGCAGCATGAGGTCAGACAGTGGCACTATGACACAGTGTGTAGGTCACAGCAGCAGCCACAGCAGCAGCATGAGGTCAGACAGTGGCACAATGACACAGTGTGTAGGTCACGGCAGCAGCATGAGGTCAGGCAGTGGCACAATGACACAGTGTGTAGGTCACGGCAGCAGCATGAGGTCAGGCAGTGGCACAATGACACTGTGGAGGTGGCAAAAACAGGAGGAGGCCACAGAGTGGCATAATGACACAGTGTGTAGGTCACGGCAGCAGCCACAGGAGCAGCATGAGGTCAGACAGTGGCACAATGACACAGTGTGTAGGTCACGGCAGCACCAACAGCAGCAGCATGAGGTCAGACAGTGTTATAATGACACAGTGTGTAGGTCACGGCAGCAGGAAAAAAACCAGCTGAGGGCTCAGGTGGCAACATCAGTGACAGAGTGTGGAGGTGACGGCGGCAGCCACAGCAGCATGAGGTCAGAGAGTGGCACAATGACATTCTGGAGGTGGCAAAAACACGAGTAGGCCACAGAGTGGGACAATGACACAGTGTGGAAGTCACGGCAGCAGCCACAGCAGCAGCATGAGGTCAGACAGTGGCACAATGACACAGTGTGGAGGTGGGTGGCAATACCAGTCCCTGGTAAAGATGGTTGTTGGCAGATGGAGAAACTGTCAGCAGATGTGTGGCATCAGGCGGGTGGCGGCATCAGAATAGTGGCTGAGGCAGGTAGTTTGAACCCAGACTCATTTCTCACAGTTTGGTGAGGCGTCATGGCAGATGTAGTCTGACGCCTAAGGCATTGGTGTGTGGAAATCCTGGCCGATCCACGCCTGATTCATCTTGACAAAGGTCAGTCTTTCCACATTTCCCGTGGACAAGCGGGTTCTCCTTGGGCTAACGATGGCCCCCGCCGCACTGAACACCCGCTCTGATGCCACACTACTGGCCGGGCAGGACAGCTTCTCCACTGCAAACTCGGCAAGTTGCGGCCACACATCCAGTTTGGCTGCCCAGTAGTCCAGCGGATCTTCTAACTGGGGTGGCAGAGTGCTGTCCAAGTAGGCCACCACCTGTTGGTTCAGGGTCTGCTCCAGGTCCTGCTGCTGCTGCTGCTGCTGGCGACTACCCTCCTCACTAGGCGGGTGAAGGAAGCTGCTCATCAGTGACTCCAGACTTAGGTTACTGCTGATGGAGCTGGTACTGCTCCTACCCCCCCACCTTCCCTCAGCAGCCGCGGCAGTAGTACGTGAGCGCTGAGCAACCCCCCGGTTAGACCTGTCAGAGGAGGGACGATGCCGCACATAGGCAGCGGCCAACTGTTTACGGAGGATTTCCCTATAGTATTTGAGTTTGTCCTCCAATAGCTGGGAAAAAGGCTCCCATTTTGGACCGGTAGCGAGGGTCCAATAGGGTGGAGAGCCAGAAGTCATCCCTCTGCCGGATGCTGACTATTCGGCTGTCACTAGCCAGGCAAATAAGCATGCTGCGGGACATCTGCACAAGTGACTCCGAGGGGCTCCCTGCCTCCATTTCCACTGTATACTGCCACGGTGCTTGGGGGTCATCTGCCTCGTCTTTCTCATCTCCATCCACCTCCTCCAGCTGCTCCTGCTCCTCCTCTCTTGTCACCTGGGTAGAAAATCCACTCATTTCACCAGACAATGCTTCTGCTCCAATGTCCTCCTCCTCCTCCTCCTCCTCCTCCATTTCAGTCCCCACCGGACTCATGTGGCCACGAGATGTAGTCGCCACGTCTCCAGTCCCCTGCCCAGACAGATTTTTCAGCATCTGTTCCAGGACATGAAGCAGTGGAATGACGTTATTCATCCCGTAGTCCTGGCGACTGACAAATAACGTCGCCTCCTCGAATGGCCTCAACAAACGGCAGGTGTCACGCATGAGCTGCCACTGGCTGACATCAAAGTTACACAGGGGAGTACTTCTGTCTGCCTGGATCATCAAAAAATCGTTAATGGCCTTTCTCTGTTCATACAGTCGGTCCAACATGTGCAGGCTGGAATTCCAACGGGTGGAAACATCGCATATCAGAGTGTGTTGGGGGAGGCCGTTCTGCTGCTGCAACTCGAGGAGGGTGTTCCTGGCTTTGTACGAATGGATAAAGTGCATGCACAGTTTCCTGGCCATTTTCAGAATCTGCTGAAGATCGGTGGAAGACTTCAGGAACCTTTTCACAACCAGATTGAACACATGCGCCATGCAGGGCGCATGGACCATCCCTCCTCGGTGCAGCGCGGACACCATGTTCCTCCCATTGTCCGTCACCATGGTTCCGATTTGCAGTTGGCGCGGAGAAAGCCACACATCGATTTCTTGCTGCATGATGCAGAGCAGTTCCTCCCCTGTGTGACTTCGTTCGCCGAGGCAAGCCAGGTGTAGAACTGCGTGACACCGCTGTGCCCTACACATGTGGTATGATGGAGCAGTACTTGTGGAGGCTGAGATGGTGGTGGTGGTGGAGGAGGAGGAGGCGGACATTGGTGCAGGAGCAGCAGTTTGACAACGTGGAGGAGAAAGCGGCGTCTCCTGTCCAAGTTGTTGGTGTGCCTGGGCCGGAAGCACATTCACCCAGTGGGCCGTAAAGGACATGTACTGGCCCTGACCGTAGTTACAGCTCCAGACGTCCGTGCTGCCGTGCACCTTGGAACAAACCGATAAGCTCAAGGACTGGCCCACCTTCTGTTCTACATATTTATGAAGTGCTGGTACTGCCTTTTTGGAAAAGAAATTACGGCTTGGAACTCTCCATCTCGGCTCAGCACAAGCCATTAGTTCTCTGAATGGTGCAGAGTCCACCATTTGGAAAGGGAGGGACTGCAGTACCAACAACTTGGACAGGAGCACGGTCAGCTGCTGCACCTTAGGATGGTTGGACGCATACTGTTGTCTCTTTGCAATCGCCTCGCTGAACGACTGCTGGTGCCATGAGTAGCGAGGAGCAGGAGCATCTGGACCGGGAGATGATGTCAAAGAGAAACAGCTCCCTTCTGCAGAGGTGGTGGAGCCTTGACTGGCTGCAATGGCATGCGTGCCACTGGGCGCTGCTGCTGCTGCTGTTGCTGCGGCGGCAGGATGGACCACCACATCTGAGCCACGTTTCTCCCAGGCCACCGGATGGTGACGCTGCATGTGTTGACGCAGGGCCGTGGTGCCAACGTTAGCACCCTGGCCACGCTTCACTTTCTGCTTACAGATTCTACATATACCCATATTCGGCTCCTCCGGTGTCTTAGCAAAGAACTGCCACACCACCGAGTATCGGATTTTACCGCCAACGCTCCGCACTGAGTGACTACTGCCGCCGCTGCCTCGCTGAGCCCCTGTGCCGCTACTTTGTTGGACCTGCGAAGCGGGTTTTTTACCCCGTGGCCGCTTGGCTCCCGACCTCACACTGCTGCTATCCTGCTGACTCACGGCCACACGACCCACTTGCTGGCTGCGCCGCTGCCTGACGCGCAAGCTGACGCCCTCTTCTCCTGACGATGATGAAGCCCTTGCCTCACCCGGCTCCCAAGTGCGGTCGGCTACATCATCATCTATTTGTGTTTCATCATCACTGCTGTCCTCATCACCGGTCTTGGTATGCAGAGACTGACCCCTCACAACATGACCTCCCATGCCACTCTCAACATCTATACTTTGCCGCCTACTGCAAGAAGCAGGGGATATTGGCCCCATTTCTTCGCTGCCAAGTAGCTGCTGACTGCCCTCCTCAAATTGTTCATCCTCGCTATATAGTGGCGCTGAGCCCAGACCACATAGTAGATCTCTGGCGGAGGGAACCGGATGGGACAGAGGCGGGTTGAGGACAGGTGAGGGCCGCTGACCCGCTCCCGGGCCATGCCAACTAAGGGTTGTGTCTGACGGTCCCACCGACTCTTGGCTGGGGTTGTCAGATAGCATCTGGGAGGAAGTGGATGACCTAGTCAACCAATCAAGAACCATTGGGTTGCTAGTCAGTACACGGCCGCTAGATGACAGCGGCAGTTGTGACCTCACCGAGTGACCCCTGCTGCGACGTCCCTTGCTGTGCTGCGACCTGCTACAGTAAGGTTTGTGCCTCTGCCACTCGCAGGTGAAGAGCCTGCCACCTCTCTGTCTGACATACTGTTTGTTCTAAAATGTACAGACACTGTTTGATGAAGATATCTGTATATGATAAATACACACCCTGTATTTGACGCCAAATGAACCCACTAAGAAGCTTGGGTAACCCTTGGATATAAATTGCGCTCCACAAATGGGCAGGAAAAATTGACTTGTATGTGCCATTTAAAAACTCTGTGTATTTTACTGAATATAAAAGCACAAACAGGCTTAATTAACCTTCGGATATGAATTATGCTACAGAATTTCTTTTGTGGCGGTGAAAAACAAAGTTTCTTTTACTGAATACATCAGCAAAACAACGCTTAATTAACCCCTGGATGTAAATTACGCAATAGAATTAAGCAGCCAGAAACTACTAGCTTTGTAGCCTGTTACAATTGCGTGTTTTCTACGCTACACAACAAGAGAAAAAATTGTAATTAACCTTCATTTGTGAATTATGCTACAGGAAAATTGTATTTTTTGGCGGTGAAAAAGACGGTTTCTTGGAGTCACAACAGCAGCAGAACAACGCTTAATTAACCCCTGGATGTAAATTGCGCAAAAGAATTGAGCAGCAGGAAACTACTAGCTTTGTAGCGTGTTACAATTGCGTGTTTTCTACGCTACACAACAAGAGAAAAAATTGTAATTAACCTTCGTTTGTGAATTATGCTACAGGAAAATTGTATTTTTTGGCGGTGAAAAAGACGGTTTCTTGGAGTCACAACAGCAGCAGAACAACGCTTAATTAACCCCTGGATGTAAATTGCGCAAAAGAATTGAGCAGCCGTAAACTACTAGCTTTGTAGCGTGTTACAATTGCGTGTTTTCTACGCTACACAACAAGAGAAAAAATTGTAATTAACCTTCGTTTGTGAATTATGCTACATGAAATTTTTTTATTTTGGCGGTGAAAAAGACGGTTTCTTGGAGTCACAACAGCAGCAGAACAACGCTTAATTAACCCCTGGATGTAAATTGCGCAAAAGAATTGAGCAGCTGGAAACTACTAGCTTTGTAGCGTGTTACAATTGCGTGTTTTCTACGCTACACAACAAGAGAAAAAATTGTAATTAACCTTCGCTTGTGAATTATGCTACAGGAAAATTTATATTTTTGGCAGAGAAAAAGACAGTCTATTTTTGTACCACAGCACAAAAAACAACGCTTATTAACCCCTGGATGTAAATTGCGCAAAAGAATTGAGCAGCCGGAAACTACTAGCTTTGTAGCGTGTTACAATTGCTTGTTTTCTACGCTACACAACAAGAGAAAAAATTGTAATTAACCTTCGTTTGTGAAATATGCTACAGGAAAATTGTATTTTTTGGCGGTGAAAAAGACGGTTTCTTGGAGTCACAACAGCAGCAGAACAATGCTTAATTAACCCCAGGATGTAAATTGCGCAAAAATTGAGCAGCAAAACTACTAGCTTTTGTATCGTGTTACACAAAAAAAAAAATTGAACCAATATACAGGAATCAACTCTAGCAACAAGCGACATCATTTTTTGCCAAAACAGCAACGTACGTGTTACAATTGCGTGTTTTCTACGCTACACAACAAGAGAAAAAATTTTAATTACCTTCGTTTGTGAATTATGCTACAGGAAAATTGTATTTTTTGGCGGTGAAAAAGACGGTTTCTTGGAGTCACAACAGCAGCAGAACAATGCTTAATTAACCCCTGGATGTAAATTGCACAAAAGAATTGAGCAGGCGGAAACTACTAGATTTGTAGCGTGTTACAATTGCGTGTTTTCTACGCAACACAACAAGAGAAAAAATTGTAATTATCCTTAGATTGTGAATTATGCTACAGGAAAATTGTATTTTTTGGCGGTGAAAAAGACGGTTTCTTGGAGTCACAACAGCAGCAGAACAACGCTTAATTAACCCCTGGATGTAAATTGCGCAAAAGAATCGAGCAGCCGGAAACTACTAGCTTTGTAGCTTGTTACAATTGCGTGTTTTCTACGCTACACAACAAGAGAAAAATTGTAATTAACCTTCGATTGTGAATTATGCTACAGGAAAATTGTATTTTTTGGCGGTGAAAAAGACGGTTTCTTGGAGTCACAACAGCAGCAGAACAATGCTTAATTAACCCCTGGATGTAAATTGCGCAAAAGAATTGAGCAGCAGGAAACTACTAGCTTTGTAGCGTGTTACAAATGCGTGTTTTCTACGCTACACAGCAAGAGAAAAATTTTAATTATCCTTCGTTTGTGAATTATGCTACAGGAAAATTGTATTTTTTGGCGGTTGAAAAAGACGGTTTCTTGGAGTCACAAACAGCAGCAGAACAACGCTTAATTAACCCCTTGATGTAAATTGCGCAAAAGAAATTGAGCAGCAGGAAACTACTAGCTTTGTAGAGTGGTTCTATGTCGTGTTTTCTATGCTACACAACAAGAAAAAAATTGTAATTAACCTTCGCTTGTGAATTATGCTACAGAAAAATTGTATTTTTTTGGCGGTGAAAAAGACGGTTTCTTGGAGTCACAACAGCAGCAGAACAAAGCTTAATTAACCCCTGGATGTAAATTGCGCAAAAGAATTGAGCAGCAGGAAACTACTAGCTTTGTAGCGTGTTACAGATGTGTGTTTTCTACGCTACACAGCAAGAGAAAAATTTTAATTAACCTTCGTTTGTGAATTATGCTACAGGAAAATTGTATTTTTTGGCGGTGAAAAAGACGGTTTCTTGGAGTCACAACAGCAGCAGAACAACGCTTAATTAACCCCTGGATGTAAATTGCGCAAAAGAATTGAGCAGCCAGAAACTACTAGCTTTGTAGCGTGTTACAATTGCGTGTTTTCTAGGCTATACAACAAGAGAAAAAATTGTAATTAACCGTCGTTTGTGAATTATGCTACAGGAAAATTGTATTTTTTGGCGGTGAAAAAGACGGTTTCTTGGAGTCACAACAGCAGCAGAACAACGCTTAATTAACCCCTGGATGTAAATTGCACAAAAGAATTGAGCAGCCGGAAACTACTAGCTTTGTAGCGTGTTACAATTGCGTGTTTTCTACGCTTCACAACAAGAGAAAAAATTGTAATTAACCTTCGCTTGTGAATTATGCTACAGGAAAATTGTATTTTTTGGCGGTAAAAAAGGCGGTTTCTTGGAGTCAAAACAGCAGCAGAACAACGCTTAATTAACCCCTGGATGTAAATTGCGCAAAAGAATTGAGCAGCCAAAAATGAAGTGGTATTTGTATTATAAAAACGCTGTTTCTTTAAATGAATACAACAGGAACTGGCTTAGATGCCCCTTGGATATTCAATGTGCTGTGAGCAGATAGCATTAACATGTATATGCACTGGACTTCAGATCCAATACACCAAAAAATCAGAAATAGAACATTAAGAGAAGCAGTCTCTGAGACAAGCTGAGACACCCCACAAAAATCGCTGTATAAAATCAGTTCTTCAGTAACAATCAGCCGCGGCAGCACCTTCCCTGATCAGTACAGTGAGAGCGGTATGAGCTCCCAGCGTCGCGCCCGGACTTATATAGTGCGGTGACGTCACAGAATCCCGCCGGTCTCTGATTGGCTTCATCTCTGCACATGTCATGCAGGCTATGCCCTTCTTCCTCCCAGAGCGCTTTGCCCCATGTAGCGCCATGTGCTCGCAGCCATTTTATCAATCAAAAGCACACTTCGTTCACCCGAAGTACCCCAAACTTCGACTTCGTTCAGAACCGAAGTTTTCCTGAAATTCTAAATGAATTCCACTTCATTAGAATCGATTCGCCCATCTCTAACCAGAGCCCAAGGAAATGTCATATATGTGGTGGCAGCAAGAACATCCCAACAAGGAACATGGAGGTGCAGCTGGCAGTCGTCTATTACGCATTTCAGGGCCCCAGGCAGCTAAATCAAATGGGGCCCCCACCCATTACTAGTTCCCATTTTTAACACATCACTGGGCCACTTTTCGATTAGGGCCAATGACAGGAGTACTGCCCCATTTGCACCCCTGGCACTCCTTTTACAGTAACCTGACCCCAAAACCAGCAAAAATGCCCTTATGGACACTAAGAATAAAATTAGCAAGAACAATTCAGTATTTCAAACAAGATTTTTGGGAAAATGATATTGACTATTGCTGTCTTTTACTGCAGCATTACCACAAAGCCAGCACAGATGCCCTTATGGACCCTCAGAATCAAAATTCGCACTAAGAAATCGACTATTTCACACAAGATTTTTTTCAATGCTGCTGCAGCTATGGCTACTTGCCATTCTACTGCTGTCACGTTGCTGATGTTGTTCCACCGTGACATTAGAACGTGAAGAAGACGCAATAGATGTCTCCAGTTGGTCAATGAGCCCTGTCTCAAATTCCTGCATTCTACTGTCAAATTGAGTGGGTGGAAGGAAATTGCTGACTTTTGATTTGGAACGTGGATCAAGGAGGGTGGTCACCCAGTAACTGCTGTTCATTTGGATTGCTTTGTTGCATGTGAAATGAGAAATGAGTATGTGAAATAAGTTTTTTTTCAATATGACCTTTTCTATTGGTGTCTTTTACAGTAGCATGACCCCAAAAGCAGCAAAAATTACCCTTTGGACACTCACAATAAAATTAGCAAGAAGAAATGAATATTTGAAACAAGATTTTCCGAATAGAACATTGGCTATTGCTGTCTTTTACTGCAGCATGACCCCAAAACCAGCACAGATGCCTTTATGGACCATCAGAATAAAATTTTCAAGAAGAAATGAGTCTTTGTAACAAGATTTTATTGAATGGTCTCTTTTACAGCAGCATGACCCCAAAACCAGCACAAATGCCAATATGGACACTCAGAATAAAATTAGGAAGAAGAATTGACTATTTCAAACAAGATTTTTTTCAGTGCTGCTGCTACTACAGCTACTTGCCATACTAGTGCTGTCACGTTGGTGACATTGTTTCACTGTCACATTAGAACGTGAAGAAGACACAATAGATGTCTCCAGTTGGTCAATAAGCACTGTCTCAAATTCCTGCATTCTGCTGTCAATTTCTGAGGATAGAAGGAAATTACTCATTTATGATTTGTAATGTGGATCAAGGAGGTTGGCCACCCAGTAACTGCTGTTCATGTGGATTGCCTTGTTGAATGTGAAATAAGAATTGAGTATTTGAAATAAGGTTTTTTCAATACGACCTTTTCTATTTGTTTCTTTTACAGTAGAATGACCCCAAAGCAGAAAAAATAACCTTTTGGACACTCACAATAAAATTAGCAAGAAGAAATTAATATTTAAAACAAGATTTTTGTGAATAGGACAATAACTATTGCTATCTTTTACCGCAACATGACACCAAATCCAGCACAGATGCCCTTATGGACATTCAGTATAAAATTTGCAAGAAGAAAAGATTATTTGAAACAATATTTTAGTGAACAGGACATTGACTATCACTGTCTTTTATAGCAGCATGACCCCAAAACCAACACGAATGCCCTTATGGACACTCAGAATAAAATTAGCAAGAAGAAATGACTATTTCAAACAAGTTTTGTTTAAGTGCTGCTGCTGCTGCTACGGCTGCTTGCCATTCTACTGCTGTCACGTTGGTGACATTGTTCCACTGTGACATTAGAACATGAAGAAGACGCAACAGATGTCTCCAGTTGGTCAATGAGCACTGTCTCAAATTCCTGCATTCTACTGTAAATTTCTGTGGGTGGCAGGAAATTGCTCACCTATAATTTGTAACGTGGATCAAGTGGGTTGGCCACCCAGTAACTGCTGTTCATTTGGATTGGCTTGTTGCAGCTGAAATAAGTTTTTTTTTTTAAATATGACCTTTTCTATTGGTGTCTTTTACAGTAGCATGACCCCAAAGAAGCAAAAATGACCTTTTGGACACTCACATTAAAATTAGCAAGAAGAAATGAATATTTGAAATAAGATTTTTGTGAATAGGACATTGACTATTGCTATCTTTTACCACAGCATAACCCCAAAACCAGCACATATGCCCTAATGGACATTCAGAATAAAATTTGAAAGAAGAAAAAAGTATTTGAAACAAGATTTTAGTGAATAGGACATTGATTGTCGCTATCTTTTATCGCAGCAGGACCACACAACCAGCATAAATGCCCTTCTGGACCATCAGAATAAAATTTGCAAGAAGAAATGAGTATTTGAAACAAGATTTTTGTGAATAGGACATTTACTATTGATGTCTTTCACAGCAGCATGACCCAAAAACCAGCACAGATGCCCTTATGGACATTCAGAATAAAATTTGCATGAAGAAATTAGTATTTGACCTAATATTTTAGTGACTAGGACATTGACTATCGCTTTCTTTTACAGCAGCATTACCCCAAAACCACCAAAAATACTGTTATGGACATTCAGAATAAAATTCGCAAGAAGAAATGAGTATTTCAAACAAGATTTTAGTGAATAGGACATTGACTATCGCTGTCTTTTACCGCAGCATTACCCCAAAACTAGCACATATGCCCTTATGGACATTCAAAATAAAATTTGCAAGAAGAAATTTGTATTTCAAACAATATTTTTGTGAATAGGACATTGACTATCGCTGTCTTTTACAGCAGCATGACCCCAAACACCAGCAACAACAGTGTTCTTAACCCCTTACCGACATTTGACGTACCCATACGTCAAGGTCGGGTAGGGGTTCCCGCAAATTGACGTATGGGTACGTCATGGCGATCTTGCGCGCTCACAAGCGTATATTACCGCTGGCATCATGCCGCATCCCCCACAGCCGGAGTGAGCTTCGGGCGTGGGGGATTAACCCCTCGATGTCGTGACATCGTGGTCGCGACATCGCAGCTGCGGGCAGCAGGAGCTCACTCCTGCTGCCCGCGATCAAAGCGCAATATCGGCACTCAGCGCCGCTTCTGATCTACTACCAGAAATCCCTGACGCTGAATGACAGCATCCGGGTTGTCTGGTGATGTCACGATGCCCACAATGCATTGTGGGCAGCGTGACTGACAGTTGCCATGGAGACCAGTACACAGCTATAAGCTGTGTGCTGATCTCCTATTTTATGAACAATTTGACAATCGTTCATACAATTCTCCCCTGGGGAAAGGTGAAATAAGTGTGTAAAGTAAAAAAAAAGTGTAAAAAAGTAGAAAACAAACACAAAAAATAAAATGAAAACACGTACACCACCCTTTTCCCCTTTACAAACGCCAATCACCCCAAAAAAGATCAAAAATAAATAAAGTACCCATATTTGGTATCGCTGCGTGCGTAACGACCCACCCTATAAATCTGCAGAGCAAATATCGTAGTAGGACAGCACTGGAGTTCCCCACGTCCGTTTTTTAAGCACCAAACAAATGCAATAGACTGCCAATGCAAGGGGAGTCTAACCCTTACAACCAAACTTCAGCAAGAAAGAAGCATAGGTGCACCTTTATTTCAAAGGTAAAAATCCCAGTACAATAAATTGCAACGTTTCAGCTCACATGGAGCCTTCATCAAGCATAAATACATGTGCCAATAGAGTACAATATATAGCAAATAGGCGGTGCTAATCTAAACAAACCACCCAATCACACCATAACATATCATAAGTGTATTCATTCTTCCAATAAAATCACAAATAGTAATTACATACACCAATAGTGAATAAGAACCATTCATAAATGTGTAAGGAACACCTCACTTCGAGCGGGATCATCCGTCCTCCGATTTGTGGCGTCTCCACGTTGCTCTGCGCTATGTCCGTTCAGGTCCGCGCATGTCAACTCGTTGCTCCGATGTTGAACTGTACTGCGCATGACCGTTGCCAGTACTAAGACCGGAATAGGGACACAGACCAAACTGCGCGTGTCTGTTGCCACTACTTTACGGGAATATACATTTCTAAGCGCATCGGGATAAATATATGGACAAAATTGTCCAAACTAAGGGAGCCAATCACTCAAAGAAGAGTGACAGCAACTTTACATTTTACAATAGTCCCAAGAGCGATTTAAATAACAATATTCATCAAACAATAGAGCAACTTAAGACAAAAAGTTGTATAGAAAAACTATTTTTATATATACATATTCAAAAAGACTATTTTACTATATAAAAAGGGATGTATATATAAGAGGAGACCGATGATCCTGCTCGACTGTCGACACTAAAGTCAACTATTAAGAGTAAGGAGGATAGTATCTGATGAGGTTAAATTGGATGTTAAGATTCAGGAGATGTGCAATAAATTTGTTCAGCGGGGTTGCCCAAAATCATTACTTAAACGACATTGTTCACGCCTGAGATAGGTTCAAAGGGAGGATACATTGGTTTGTAAACAGAAGACCAAAGTGGATAGGATTCCGTTTGTTACAACACACAGTCAATTGGGTGGAGAGATAGTGAAGTGCCTCAGAAAAGAATGGGATATTTTATGTAAAGGATTACCCAATGTACCTGAATTTTCCTTACCCCCCATGATGGCTTATCGAAGGTCTAGGAATTAGCGTGACAGATAAGTCGATGCTGATTGTTCAGACGATAGAGGTAAGAAACAAACATACTTTTTACCTCCGAAGTTGGGCAATTTCCCATGTTTAAATTGCTCATGTTGTGGTAATCTCCTGCGTGGTGATTCATTCTCACATCCTCATACAGGTAAAAGGATTCAGATCAAAGGTAGATATACCTGTCGTTCGTCATATGTAATCTATATGATTACATGTCCCTATAGTCTAGTATACGTAGGGGAAACTACGATGGAAGTCAGGGAACGCATTAACAAACATAATAGTACGATTAGACGACAGATGACTAATTTACCGGTAGCTAGACACTTCGTGGAAAAGGGAAATTCTATATCTCAGTTGAGATTCAGAATTATTGACCAGGCAGTACCTCTACGTAGAGGTGGAGATCGTGAAAAAATCCTAAGGAGGAAAGAGTTAGAATGGATCTATAATTTAAAGACACTACAACCATTAGGGTTGAACATCGAATTCAATATTGGTACGTTGTAGAGGATTATTTGGATTATTTGGTATATATGTATTCTGTGCTTTTTGAGTTTAGCTGTTTTTATTTGTTAATAAAGGTGTATTTTTCTTTTTCTTTTTAGTGTCGACAGTCGAGCGGGATCATCGGTCTCCTCTTATATATACATCCCTTTCTATATAGTAAAATAGTCTTTTTGAATATGTATATATAAAAATTGTTTTTCTATGTAACTTTTTGTCTTAAGTTGCTCTATTGTTTGATGAATATTGTAATTTAAATCGCTCTTGGGACTATTGTAAAATGTGGAGTTGCTGTCACTCTTCTTTGAGTGATTGGCTCCCTTAGTTTGGACAATTTTGTCTATATATTTATCCCGATGCGCTTAGAAATGTATATTCCCGTAAAGTAGTGGCAACAGACACGCGCAGTTTGGTCTGTGTCCCTATTCCGGTCCTAGTACTGGCAACGGTCATGCGCAGTACAGTTCAACATCGGAGCAACGAGTTGACATGCGCGGACTGAACGAACATGCGCAGAGCAACAGTGGAGACGCCACGAATCGGAGGACGGATGATCCCGCTCGAAGTGAGGTGTTCCTTACACATTTATGAATGGTTCTTATTCACTATTGGTGTATGTAATTACTATTTGTGATTTTATTGGAAGAATGAATACACTTATGATATGTTATGGTGTGATTGGGTGGTTTGTATAGATTAGCACCGCCTATTTGCTATATATTGTACTCTATTGGCACATGTATTTATGCTTGATAAAGGCTCCATGTGAGCTGAAACGTTGCAATTTTTTGTACTGGTATTTTTACCTTTTAAATAAAGTTGCACCTATGCTGACGCCGGATTCTTCTTTCATGCCACCCTATAAATCTGTCATGTTAATTAACCCGTACAGTGAACGCCGTAAAAAAAAAAAAAAAGTCACAGAATTGTTCAACCCGCAGCACATAAAATGGAGTAAAAAGTCATCAAAAACTCATATCAACATCAAAGTGGTACCAATTAAAACGTCAGTTCATCCCGCAAAAAAAGTCCTTACACAGCTCTGTATACAGAAAAATTAAAAAGTTATGGCTATCAAAAGATAGCGATGCATAAATATTGTTTTACACAATAAAAACACTTTTTTTAAAAAAAAATTGTGCTTCCACATAAAAAAACATATAAATTGGGTATCCCCGTAATCGACTTAACCCACAGAGTAAAACTAACTTGTTACGGATATTGCAGGGTGAGCTCTATTAAAAATAAAAATAAAAAACACTGCTAAGATTGCAGCATTTTCTTCACCCTGCCTTCCAAAAAAGCAGATTTAAAAGTGATCATAAAGTCTTGTCCCCCAAAAAATGATACCAATAAAAACATTGAATCATCCCGCAAAAAACAAGCCCCTATACAACTCTGTAAAACAGAAAATCCAAAAAGTTATGGCTCTCAGACTGCGGCAATGCAAAAACGTGTTTTCCTTTTCAAATAAAAGTGTTTTTATTGTGTAAAAGCAGTAAGACATTAAAAAAATACAAATTTGATATCGCTGTAATCATATCAACCTGCTGAGTAAAACTAGCATGTCATTTATATCGCATGGTGACTGCTGTAAAAAATAAAAATAAAAAACACTACCAGGAATGCTATATTTTGTTCAAAATGCCTCACAAAAACCTTAATAAAAAGTGATCAAAGCATCATATGCCCCCCGTAATGGTACCAATAAAAACATCAACTCATCTCGTAAAAAACAAGCCCACAATCAGCTCCATATACAAAAAATTATAGCCCAATGCTAAAAAAAACTACGGAACAATTGTGCGCCCAAAATGCAAAATACACCCCTAGATGAGATCCATGAGGGGTGTTGAATCCAAAATGGGGCGACTTCTGGAAGGTTTCACCTTTTCTAGTACTTTGGTGGCTTTGCAGATGTGACATGGGCCCACCAAAATCTGCGTTCCAAAAGCCAAATAACACTCCCTCCCTTGTACATCCTGTTAAGCGCCCAAACAGCAGTTTACACCCACATGTAGGGTATTGCCGAACTTGGAAGAAATTGCGTAACACAATTTGGGGTGCTTTTTTTCCAGGAATCCTTGTAAAAATTAAAAATTTTCAGCTAAAATTGCAGATTATTCAAATTTTTTATTTTTTTTATTTTCAGAGCCGAACACCTGTGGGGTCAATATACTCACTGCATCTCTGGATATATTCCGTAAAGGGTGTCCTTTCCAATGTGTGGTCTTTTTAGGGGAGTTTATTAGGTTTTGGCACCTTGGGGTGTCCGCAAAACTAAAATGGAGCCTAAAAAAAATTTAATAAAAAGGGGTCCCAGGTCCGGTAGGTGCCCCTCCTATTTGAGGCTTGTGGGTTTGACCCAAAATAGCACAATAGGGCCAATGGGGATATCTTTAAAACATCAAAATCTGGGGGAAATCAATATTAAGCGCTTTTCCCCATGGTCAATCTATGTGTTCCAGTGAATAATGAGTAAAAATTTAAAATCTGCAAAAAAAGTGAAACTTTGAAATTTCAACTCCACTTTGGTTTAATTTCTGTGAAATATCAAAAATTCAAAAAACTTCTTAAAAGTTTTTAAAAACTTTTAAAGGGGTGGGAGTTTCTTTTGTGTGGGCATTTATTGGGGGATTAACTGCGACCCTGAAAGCCACGTTAAACTGGCCCGGTCCCCAAAAAATAAATTTTGTAATTTTTTTTGAAAAGTGAAAAAATACTACTATATTTCTTAGCCCCTTAATTTGGGTAAAAAAATAAAAAATGATGCCAACCACGAAACATAAGTTTGTGCTATTTAAAATTTCTGAGTGGAATAAATCCTTCTTTCACGCAGAAAATTTTTTTAACTTTGAAAATTGCAAATTTTTGCAAAAAATTTTTGTATTTTGTATTTTTCACAAATAAACAAAGGATTATTGGACCAAAGTGTATTACTAACTTAAAGCCAATGTGTACCCAGAAAAAAATCCTGAATTAGTATGGCGATTCGTTTACTATCTCAGCGGGTCGTATCGATATCGGGAAAATTTTCAATAAAAATTCCGTAGTCGATAATAGATTATCGCCCCAAACCATTAAGTCTATGGGAGGGAAAAACACCCTTTTTCTTCACCCAAAGAGGGGCCCGGGAGCGGAATTAAAATCCCCAACGTCAAATGGATTGTGATACATTTTTGGGACACACTTAGGTTTAAATAGTGTTGAGCGTTTTTTCGACAAAGTTGAAATCGGCAAAGGTTTTTTTGGTGATCGAATTTTTAGATCATGCGATAATTAAAGGTTAAAATCTGTGATCTCTATTTGATGCGCCTTTTCGGGCTTCCGT
>JAODAL010037698.1:0-40095 GCA_025379985.1 Phyllomedusa bahiana
TGCCCCAGGCTGGGCCCTGCGTCCCAAGCCCCCAAAAGGGGACCGGGCCCGGTAGCCGGGGACTAATTTTCCCCGACTCCCGGGGCTGCGCGGTTGCAGCGGAGCCGTGCGCCGGCCCACGCTCGGCTCTGCTGATTGCCCTGGCAGGCCTAAGGCACTAGGCCTTAAGCCTGCCGGGCGCCGGCCTATGCTGACATAGGGGCCCCGGTGACGTCCATCACCGCCGCCGCCATGCAGGGCGCATTTAGAGACAGCGGCAGCTCGGAGCGGCAGGAGCCGGAGCCAGGTAAGTGACCGTTTGTTGTTTGTTTTGTTTTTTTTTTTTATCTACCTAAGGGGGCCCTGGCTACCTCGAGGGGGCCCTGGCGACAAAGGGGGCCCGGACTCCCTCAAGGGGTCCTGGACTACACAGGGGGGCCTGGCTGCCTCCAGGGGGCCCTGACTACCTCAAGGGGGCCCTGACTATAAAGGGGGCCCTGTTTACCTCAAGGGGGCCCTGACTACCTCAAGGGGGCCCTGTCTACCTCAGGGGGGCCCTGACGTAAAAAGGGGCCCTGGCTACCACAAGGGGGCCCTGGCTACCTCAATGGGGCCCTGACTATAAAGGGGGCCCCTGGCTACCTCAAGGGGGCCCCTGACTTAAAGGGGGCCCTGACTACCATCAAGGGGGCCCTGACTACAAAGGGGGCCCTGGCTACCTCAAGGGGGCCCTGACTACCTAAAAGGGGGCCCTGACTATAAAAGGGGGCCCGTTTACCCTCAAGGGGGCCCTGACTACCTCAAGGGGGCCCTGGCTACCTCAAGGGGGCCCTGACTTAAAAAGGGGCCCTGGCTACCTCAAGGGGGCCCTGGCTACCTCAATGGGGCCCTGACTATAAAGGGGGCCCTGGCTACCTCAATGGGGCCCTGACTATAAAGGGGGCCCTGACTACCTCAAGGGGGCCCTGACTACAAAGGGGGCACTGGTTACCTCAAGGGAGCCCTGACTACAAAGGGGGCCCTGACTACCTCAAGGGGAGCCTGACTACAAATGGGGCCCTGGCTACCTCAAGGGGGCCCTGGCTACCGCAATGGGGCCCTGACTACAAAGGGGGCCCTGGCTACCTCAAGGGGGCCCTGACTACAAAGGGGGCCCTGACTACTAAAGGGGCCAGGACTACAAATGGGGCCCTGGCTACCTCAAGGGGGCCCTGACTACAAAGGGGGCCCTGGCTATCTCAAGGGGGCCCTGACTACAAAGGGGGCCCTGGCTACCTCAAGGTGGCCCTGACTACCCCGGGGGCCCTGGCGAGCTCACGGGGGCCATGACTACACAGCGGGCCCTGGCTACCTCAAGGGGGCCCTGACTACAAAGGGGGCCCTGGCTATCTCAAGGGGGCCTGACTACAAAGGGGGCCCTGGCTACCTCAAGGGGGCCCTGACTACCTCAAGGGGCCTGACTACAAAGGGGGCCCTGACTACTAAAGGGGCCCTGGCTACCTCAAGGGGGCCTTGGCTACCTCAAGGGGGCCCTGACTAAAAAGGGGGCCCTGGCTAATGAAAGGGGGGCCCTGGCTAATGAAAGGGGGGGTCCTGACTAATACAAAGGGGGCCTGGCTAATAGAAAGGGGCCACGGGCTAATAGAAAGGGGGCCCTGGCCAATAGAAAGGGGGCCCTGGCCAATGAACGGGGGGCGCTGGCTAAGGACAGGGTGGCCCTGGATACAAAGGGCGGCCCTGACTACCCATAGGGGGCCCTGGCTGCCTAAAGGGGGCCCTGACTACCTAAATACTAAAGGGGGGCTCTGACTACCTCCACAGTAGCTAAAGGGGGGCTGACTTCCTGCACACTAGCTAAAGGAGGCCCCTAACTACCTGTATACTATCTAAAGGGGCCCTAACTGCCTGTATACGATCTAAAAGAGACCCTTAACTGCCTGTATACTACCTAAAAGAGACCCCTAATTGCCTGTATACTACCTATAGGAGACCCCTCACTGCCTGTATAATACCTAAAGGAGGCCCTAACTGCCTGTATACTACTTCAAGGGAAGCCCTAACTGCCTGTATAGTACCTAAAGGGGGTCCCTAACTGCTTGCAGCCTATATAAAGGGGACCCTAACTACCTACAGCTTACCTAACAGGGGGAAACCACCTACCTACAGGCTAACTAATTGGGACTCAGCAACACCTACCTACAGCCTACCTAACTGGGGTCCCCCAACCTAACTGTAGCCTATCTACTTTCCTAACTGGGGCCTGCTTATCTACCTGGGGGCTATTTACCTACCCACCCGTGGCTAGGTACCCACCACCCTGCTGGGGCCGGCCTACCAACTTATCCAGTGAGAGTTTACCTACCTAAATAGGGCCTATCTCGTTCCCCTGGGACCTTCCCCATTTCCCTACCTACCTAGGGTCCTTGCCTACCTACCTGGTAATATAATTGAGAGGGCAGTAGCCCATAGTTGTAGTATTATCTCCAGGGGGTTAGCCCTCTCCCCACCTTCCAGCCCCTTAGGATACTAGGCCTCTAAGTTATGGCTTGTACCCGCTCTCCCACCCCTGGGTAGTTTGTACAGAGGTGGGAATAGGTAAAGAGATGCTGGAAAATTAAGGATTCTAAGATATTTGTGTGTCATTTCTGCAGGGATGAGTTGTGGCTGGGACAAGTCATCATGGCGATGTGGAACGGATGCAGAAGAAAAGGGAATAAGAACGACTCATAAGAGAAGAGAACGACTCATCAGATAAGACATCTCCGGTAAATCCTTGATGTCAGGGGTTATTTTTTATATTGTAATGTGATGGTGACCTGAGCTGGTGTCGGACCACTATGTGGTCTCCATATAGCAATGTTGTAGGTTATATTGGTGTGAGTATAGTGGCAGCGTACATGATTGTACGAGTGAGGGAACACCTGACCCTGTAATTAGGAGTTAGACTTTAACTTTCTTGCTGGTGTGTATTTTAGAAGGTGGTGAGGTGCGTGACCAAGGGAAACATGGAGGGAGATATTGTATGTGGATGGAGGGGGATATTGTATGTGGGTGGAGGGGGATATGGATGGAGCTACTTAGCCCTGTGTCTATGATATGTTAGACTGACAAATGTGTGACTAACTTGCTATTGTACTACACAATACAGTTCTGTTCTGCACACTGTATTATGTGGTAAAATGGGCGCATTTATGTCCGAGAGGCCGGTAATATTTTCATGTACAGTAGGGTGGGCCCCCAAGATCAACTCCCCTATGGGCCCCACATCCCCCAGTCCGACACTGAACATACCAATTGTGAAGTGGGAGCTGACTGCATAGATGCATGTCCAGGGTGATCTGAGTCTCTCACTACATACACTGCAAGCATAGCACACTGATGAGATAGTGTTACTGAGGTTACCTGTTGCTTCAGAGCTTGGCTGGTTATGCTGATGTTTGTGATGACATGACTACAGTATATTAATAAATTATGATTTTTTTTGTTCAACAATAAATGTGAATTCTTGCTCTTGGAAAAATAAGACAAACCCTGAAAATAAGACATACTGCATCCTTAGGATCCTTATTAATAATAATAAAAAATAATAATAATAATAATAATAATAATAATAATAATAATAATCTTTATTTCTATAGCGCCAACATATTCCGCAGCACTTTACAAATTCAAGGGTAAACATACAGTCATTACACATTAAAATTACTTACAAATGAGACACAAGTTGTGAGGGCCCTGCTCGTGAGAGCTTACAATCTATTGGGGTGTTTTGGGTGGGAAACATTTCGGTAAGAAGTGCCAAGTTTACAATTGGGCCCGGGCCCTGTTTCATAAATAGGGGGTGGTTTTACATGAAAAATGGATGAACCTGCCCCCCAGACTGTACATCTATATACAGATAAGTGCCTGTGAGTGCCCAAGTGCAGGGGAGTGACAGATGTGTGTGATAGCAGTTAGGTCTTGGTGGGCCAGACCGAGAAGATGGATTTTCCGGGCCCTCTTAAAACTGTGAGGGTTGTATGTGCTGATCGCCCGGGGGTAGCATATTCCAGAGAATTGGTGCCACACGTGTGAAATCTTGTAGGCGGGCATGGGAGGTTCGGATGATTGAGGAATGTAGTCTGATATCATCAGCAGAGCGGAGAGCACGGGTAGGGGCGGTAGACAGAGACTAGGGAGGAGATGTAGGGGAGGAGCAGCGCTGTGGAGAGCTTTATGGGTGAGAGTGCTGAGTTTTATACTGTATCCTTACTGGATGGGCAACCAGTGCAGTGACTGACACAGGGTAGAGGCATCAGTATAGCGGCTGGAGAGAAAGACAAGCCTGGCTGCTGCGTTCTGGACAGATTGGAGAGGGGAGAGTTTGCAGAGAGGGAGACCGATAAGCAAGGAGTTGCAGTAATCAAGACGAGAAAGAATAAGAGCAGTAATGAGAGTTTGAGTCGTTTCCACAGTGAGAAATGGACGGATTTTGGAGATATTCTTGAGGTGCAGGTGACAAGAGCGGGCAAGGGATTGGATATATGTGGAGAAGGTCAGATCAGAATCCAATAAAACCCCCAGACAGCGGGCCTGCTGCCTAGGAGTTATGGTGGTACCACATACAGAAACAGAAATAGCAGGGGGGGGGGGTGGGTTAGTAGATGGCAGAAAAACAAGAATAAGGCACTGTCTTATTTTCAGGGTATTCAAGACCTTTTTGACCAATGGAAGATCACCAACAATGATGAGCCGGGGCATGACAAATGTTTAAAGGTCCAGTGCACTATTGGTATGTAGAATTAAAATAAAAGATGATAAGGGTAAAATAGAGTACATACTAATGATAATATAAATATTCCTACCAAGGTAAAATGGTTGATAACTAGAGATAGGCGAATTTCCCGAAATTCGGTTCGTTCACACTTCGCCGGATTTCTCGGCAAAAAATAACTTCGTTCCGAATTACTTCGGGACGAATCCGTTAAAAAAAAAGCTATTTCCAGGCGCAAAAGAGCCTGCGGGGTGCTTTTGAATGTTTGTGCCATGCATAAAAAAGCAGAGGGCTTGGTTTGGTCTTCATAAAAATTGTTGGGGTTTTTAGTTTTGACACGCAGATACTGCCCCCCCCGCTTTAAACCCCGCTTAAACTAAAAAATTTCCCTGGGCCCCAAAAGAGGGAAAAACTGCCCCAAAAAACTAAAAGGGGAAATTTTGCCTGATAAAGTCAGGCAGCGACAGCTGGAAAAAAAACAACTAAAGGGCTCGGTGGCAACATCAGTGACAGAGTATGGGGGTGACGGGGGCAAGCCACAGCAGAAAAGGGGAAGATAGGGGCAAAATGACATTCGGGGGTTTGGCAAAACAGGAGTAGGCCACGGGAAGTGGCAAAAATTAAACCACAGTGTGTAGGTTACGGCAGCAGCCACAGCAGCACATGGGGTCAGAAGTGGCACAATGCCCACAGTGTTTAGGTCCCCGGCAGCGCCACAGCAGCAGCATGGGGTTTCAGACGGGGGCATTTTTGCACGTGTGTAGGTCACGGAAGCAGCCACAGCAGCACATAAAGGTCAACATTTGGGCACAATGACATTCGGGGAGGTGGAAAAAAAAGGATGGGCCCCACAAAGGGGAAAATTTACACGTTTTGGGAGGTCCGGAGCGGCCACAGCAGCTGCTTTTGAGGTCAACAGTGGCCAAATGACACAGTGGGTATTTTCAGGGGAAAGCACCCCCAGCACCCGCAGAGGTCGGGACAGTGGAAACCAATGACATTCTGGAGGTGGAAAAAACAGAGTACCCCACAAGGGGGCCCAATGACACAGTGGGGAGGTCCCCGGGCAGCAGCCAAAAGCAGAGCATAAGGTCGGGCAGGGGAAAAATGAAAATCTGGAGGTTTGGCAAAAACGGGGAATAGGCCACAGATTTGGCCCAATGCAAGTGTGTAGGTCACGGCAGCGCCACACCAAGCAGCATGGGGTTCGGGAACAGTGGCAAAATGACTTTTGGAGGGGGGAAAAAACAGGAGAAAGGGGACCCAGGTACAATGACACATTTGGGGTAGGTCCCCCGGCAGCAGCCACAGCAGCAGCATGAGGCAGAAAGGAAACAATCACATTCTGGGGGTTGGAAAAAAAACTGGAGTGGGCCACAGAGTGGCAAAATTTGACAAAAAGGGGTGGAGGTGACGGGGGGGCAGCAGCGCTGAGGTAAGACAGGGCAAAATGCCCATTCTGGAGGGGGCCCAAAAACGGGAAAGGGGCCAAACAAGTGGAAACAATGAAAAACAGTGTCTAGGTCCCCCGGCGGGAAGCCAAAAGGCGGGCAGAAATTAAGGGTCAGAAAGTGGCCCCAACACATTCGGGAAAGGTGGAAAAACCCGGGGAGTGGGCCCAAGAGGGCCCACAATGACAGAGGGGTGGAGGGGACGGGGCAGGGAAAACATCATAGGTAAAGGGAGTGGCAAAAATGCACAGTTTTGGAGGTACGGCACAGGCCACAGAAAGCAGCATGGGGTCAGACAGTGGCACAATGACACAGTGTGTAGGTCCCCGGCAGCAGCCAAAAGCAGCAGAATGGGGGTTTCAGACAGGGGCCCCCCAAAAGGACATTTGGGGGGTGGAAAAACCCGGGAAGTGGGGCCCACAGAGGGGCACAATGACAGAAGGGGGGGTGACGAGGGGCAGGAGAAACCCTCATGAGGTCAGAGGTGGCACAATTTGAACAGTTGGGGGTTTCCCCGGCGCAGCCCCAGGAAAAGCAGCATGAGGTCAGAAACAGGGGCACAATGACAAGTGTGGAGGTGGGTGGCAATACCAGTCCCTGGAAAAAAATGGGTTGGTGGCAGATGGAGAAATTTGTCAGCAAAAGTGGTGGCATCAGGGGGGTTGGCGGATCAAATAGTGGCTGAGGCAGGTATTTGAACCCAAATCTTTTTCTCACATTTTAAAAGGTGAGGCGCCCAATGGCGATATATTCTGACGCCAAGGCTTTGGGTGTAAAAAACCCTTGGCCATCCCCCCGCCTGTTTCATCTTGAAAAGGTCAGTCTTTTCCACATTTCCCGTGGACAAGGGGGTTTTTTCCCCCTTTTGGGGGTAACGAGGGCCCCCGCCCCACTAAAACCCCCGCTCTAAATCCCAAAATACTTGGCCGGGAAGGACAGCTTCCCCCATTTGGCAAATCGGCAATTTTTCGGCCACACACCCTTTTTGGCCCTCCCATTAGCCCAAAGGGGACCCTTCAAATGGGGTTGCAGAGTGTTTTCCAAGTAGGCCCCCCCTGTTGGTTCAGGGTCTGCTCCAGGTCCTGCGGGCTCCCTGCTGCTGGCGACTGCCCCTCATAGGGGGGGGGAAAGGGAATTTTGCTCATCAGTGACTCCAGACTTAGGTTGCTCCCTGATGGAGCTGGTACGGGCTGGGGCCCCCCCCCACCTTCCCCCGGCAGCCCGGGCCAGTAGAAAGGTGAGGGGCTGAAAAACCCCCCCGGCCCAGACCTTTCAGGGGAGGGAGGGGAATCCCGCACACAGGCAGGGGGAAAAAAAAAAAAACGGGACAAAGGGGGGTTTTTCCCCCTTAGTATTTGATTTTTTGTCCCCCTCTAATAGCTGGGAAAAAGGCCCCCATTTTGGACCATTTGCGAGGGTCCAATAGGGTGGAGAGCCAAAGTAATCCCTCTGCGGGATTCCTGTTTTTTGGGCCTGTACAAAACCAGGCAAATAACATCCCTGCGGGCCATCTGCAAAATTTATTTCCGAGGGGTCCCTGCTCCATTCCACTGTAATTTGCCACGGTGCTTGCGGGTCATCTGCCTCGTTTTCCCTCATCTCAATCTACCTCCTCCAGCTGCCCCTTGTCCCCTCTCTTGCCCAACCGGGGTAAAAAAAATCCACTCTTTTTAAACCCAACAATGCTTCTGCCCCCAATGCCCCCTCCTCCCCCATTTCAGTCCCCCCCCGGACTCTTTGGGGCCCAAACGAGATGTAGTCGCCACGTCCCCATCTCCTCCCCCAGACAAAATTTTTCAGCACTTTTCCCGGGAATGAAGCAGGGGAATGACGTTATTCACCCACTAGCCCCGGGCGAAGGCAAATAACGCCCGCCCCCCCTTCAAATTTGGCCTCAACAAACGGCCGGGTGTCACGCATGGCTCCCACTGGCTGACATCAAGTTCACGGGGAGTACCCCTGTCCGCCGGGGAAAAAACAAAAAATCGTTAATGGCCTTTCTCTGTTCTTATGGGTGGGGGTTTCCCAACATGTCAGGCGGGAATTTCCCCCAAGGGGTTTGGAAACATCGCATATCAGATTTGTGTTGGGGGGAGGCCGTTTTTTCCGCTGCAACACAGGAGGGTTTCCTGGCTTTGTAGGAAGGGTTTAAAGTGCGGCGAAATTTCTTGGTTTTTTTCCCAAAATTTCTTTTTAAAGATCGGGGGAAAGGGACTTCGGGAAACCCCCTTTTCAAAACCCAGTTTTAAACACATGCCCATGGGGGCGCAGGGCCCCTCCTCCCCCGGTGAAAGCGGGGGACTCCATTTTCCCTTTCCCATTTTTCCGTCACCATTTTTTCCGATTTGCATTTGGGGCGCGGGGGAAAAGCCACACATCGTTTTTCCTTGCTGAAATGACGCGGGGCATTTCCTCCCCTGTGTGACTTCGTTCGCCGAGGAAAGCCAGGTTGAACTTTCGTGACACCGCTGTGCCCTACCCCAAATTTGGGATGATGGAGGGAGTACTTGTGGGAAGGGTGATATGGTGGGGGTTTTTTGGTGGAGGAGGAGGGGGAGGCGGACATTGGCGCAGGGGCCGGGATTTTGAAAACGTGGAGGGGGAAACCCCGTTCCTGTCCAAATTGTTTGGGGGTGGCCCCGGGCCGGAAGCACATTCACCCAGTTTGGGGCCCTAAAAAGGACATGTACTGGCCCCCGGGCACGTTTTCGCTCCAGACGTCCGCGGGTGCCCGGGACCCTTTGGGAAAAAAACCCATAAGCTCAAGGGCTGGGCCCCCCTTCTGTTTTACATATTTTTATGAAATTTCTGGTAATGGGTTTTTTTGGGAAAAAAAAATTACGGGTTGGAACTCTCCAAACTCGGTTTGGGGACAAGCCATTAGATCTCCCGAACGGGCAATTCCCCCCAATTTGGGGAAAAGGGGGGGACTGCCCCGCACCAACCCAAATTGGACAGGGGTACGGAAGCTTTGCACCTTAGGATGGTTGGAGGCAAAACTGTTTTTCTCTTTGCAACGCCTCGCTGAATTACTGCTGGGGCCCTTGGGAGCGAGGAGCAGAAGCATCGGACCGGGGGATTTAAGTCCCAAAAGAAAACAGCTCCCCTTTTGCAGAGGTGGTGGAGCCCTTTACTGGCTACAATGGGAGGCGTGCCATGGACGCCCGCTGCGCGGCTGGCCCGGGGTGGACCACCCCCATCTTAGCCCTTTTTTCTCCCAGGCCCCGGATGGTGACGTTTCATTTTGTTGATGCAGGGGCCCTGGGTGCCAACATTTAAACTCCCTGGCCACCCTTCACTTTTTGCTTACAATTTACATATACCCCATAATTTTGGCCCCTCCGGTGTCTTAGCAAAGAACTGCCCCCAAACCCCCGAATAACGGAAATTTTTTCCCTCAACCTCCCACTGTTGACTACTTTCCGCCGCTGGGCCTCGCTGACCCTTGTGCCGCTACTTTCTTGGGCCTGGGGGAGCGTGTTTTTTTCCCCGGGAAAGGCCCGGAAACCCACACTGCCCCTATTTCCCGGGTGAATCACGGCCCTACACCCCCTTGCTGGCTTTCGCCCTGCCCCGATGCGCAAGCCGACGCCCCTTCCCCCGGGCGATTTATGAAGCCCTTTCCTCACCCGGGGTCCCCAATGCGGTTTGGCTACATCATCATCTAATTTTTGTTTCATCGTCCCCTGCTGTCCTCATCACCCGTCTTGGTATGCAGGCTTTGGGCCCCTCACAACATGAACCCCCCTTTCCAAACCCAAAAATTATACTTTGCCGCCCCCACTGCAAAAGCAGGTGATATTTGGCCCCCCTTTCTTCGCTGACCCAATAGCTGCTGAATGCCCTCCTCAATTTATTCATCCTGCTATAAGTGGCCCTTGACCCGGGCCACATAGTAGATCTCTGGCTGAAAAGGGAACCGGATGGGGGCAGAGGCGGGTTGAGGACAGGGGAGGGCCCGGGTGACCCCCCTCCCGGCCATGCCAACTAAGGGTTGTTTGGCGTTCCCCCCGACTCTTGGCTTTGGGGGTTTTCAGATGTCATCTGGGGGAATGGGGTGCCTAGTCAACCAAACCCAAAAACCCTTGGGTTCAAAACAAACACCGGGCCCCAAGGGTGCAGCGGCCGTTCTGGGCCTTTACCCCAAATGAACCCCCCCCTGGGGACTCCCCTTGTTTCTGCGACCCGGGCCTGTTTTCCCGGAAAGTTTTGGTTTCCACTTGCCCTCGCGGGCGAGCCTGCCACCCCCTTTTGTCTGACATACTGTTTGTTCTAAAATGTTTCAGCATGTTTGATGAAGAATTGGGATTTTATAAAAAATACACCCTGAATTTTTTTCTCCAAATGAACCCCCCCTTTAAAAAGCTTGGGTAACCCTTGGATAAAATTGCGCTCCACAAAAAGGCCAGGAAAAAAAGGAAATTGTATGTTTCCGGGGTTTTAAAAACTCTGGGGTATTTTACTGAAAGTAAAGGCTTAATTAACCTTCGAGAAAATTTTTTTCTTTTGGGGTGAAAAAGAAAAATTTTTTTTAATGAGTGCAAACTGCAGAAAAAAAAAAACTTAAATTAACCCCTTGGGGGTGTAAAAATTTCAAACCCAAAAAATTGAGCCACCACAAACTACTAGCCTTTTGTAGGTGTTACAATGCCGTGTTTTTTACGTACACCCAAAAAGAGATAAAATTGAATTTTAAACCTTTGGGTTGTAATTAGGCTACAGGGGAAAAAAAATTTTATAATTTTTTCGGGGAAAATGACGGTTTTTTTGGGGTCACCAAAAGCTGAAAAACAACGCTTAATTAACCCCTGGATGTAAATTGCGCTAAAGAATTGAGCCACCACAAACTACTAGCTTTGTAGCGTGTTACAATGCCGTGTTTTTTACGCTACACAACTGAAACAGAATTGAAAATAAGTTTGATAATTTTAGCATTTTAATGGCATCCATCTTGTCTTCTTCAAACTTAAATCTTTGTTCTAATATTCTGTATGAATTTCTGACTAGGATACAAGGACATGTTCTGTTCCGCTCACATTATAATATTTGGTCTAGAGATACGTCTAGAAGGCCGTGGCATTTGAATAACAGGTCATAGCTGCTGCTTGTTTAAGGTTATTAGATTAGTGTAACTAAGACAGATGTCAGAGTATTCATTTTTATTTTTTGGTAGATGGGAGGTGTCATGATTTTAATAATTAAATGATATCTTTACATTAAGACACTGATTGGATTGTAACCTATATCTTATGCTATATACTTATCTTTGATTGGATTGTAATATGCCTACCTTCTCTGTATGATCACGCCTATACCCTTTAAAAAATCATGTCAGTCCATAATAAAGCATTCTAATCTTTTGAATAGAATCCCAGTGCACTGTTGTGTTTTCGGGTCCGTGGGAGACAGAGAGGTTGCTAAGAAAGGATATCTACATCATTTTGGTGCCGTGAATCGGATTAGAAAACCTATCACCGGAGTAACGGGATACGCAAGCACCCCTTTGCTTTGAGAACCTGGGATCTGCTAGCACGGTGAGCATTTGCCACACACAAATCCATAGCTTCTCTGCAAAAAGGTGTTGGATCCTGTTAGTTGCTGAGTGAGTGAGGTTTCTCTATTATTCTCCCTCTCCCACGTATCAATTTGGTTTATAGTTTAGAGTTAAAGTTTTATATAGTTGTAAATATTAAGGTTGAGATAAGAAATTGTCACAATTTGCAGTGTTGCTTTAAAAGTGAAATAAGTTATCTGTTTTGTTACTGAACTTTGTTTTGTTGTCTTGTATCCAGTGTTTTTATTGGCTGGGCTTTTTGTTTTGTTTTGTCTTCTCTGTGTTTTTCTTCTCCTTAGGGGCGGCTGCCCTCAAGCGGTGAGATAATTTAGCTTACTTCATACTGGTTTGGTTTGCATTGTGTATGCACATTAATTTGTTTTATTGTTGCTATTTTCTTCCTTCTATTTTTGGTTGTATATATGCGTTATTTTTGCACATGAATATTTCCTTGCTGTTAGTATAACTGTTTACTATAATAAGTCTCGCATAGAAGTAGAAGTTATTACATTTCATTTGAGAATTGTCATTGTATTGTATGATTACAACAAGGTACTAGACAATCGCCACATGCTCAAACTTTTTTAAGTAATATAGAAAGTGTCCACTGAGCAAGGAGTGCCTCAGTGAAGGGTATTATAGGAGGCTATAAACAGTTGTTTTAGTCCATCTGACGAGGTGGGTGCTATTCCTTGGTTAATAAGGACTTCATAAACATGGGGAATGTGTCATCAACTTGCAGAAAGAACAAGTCTGATGTGCCCCCAGATAGGAATAAGTACATCCTATATACCGGAGGAAGTCCTATGACCCATATGCTAAAAATATATGGGGTAGACATACATCATTTTTGGAGTAAATGGCGATTGTGTATACCTGAGTTACCTCAAGAAGGTACATGGGATTTAGAGACATTACAGAAGATAGCTTCTTGTTGTAAAGAACAGAAAGAAATGGAAATGTTTTGCAATTGGATAGGTGAAGCCAAAAACGCAGTTGTTAGCTTCAGGGGACACCTCAGATAACACTGACAAGCACATCATTAACACCACTGACACTGCTACACCTCTTGATACTACACCAAAACCTTCAGATGGTGGTACAGTCACAAAAAGTATTGATAAACCACAAAAGCTAATGAACATTGTAGATGATGCTGAGGATGACATGTTTACATGCTTAGTACAGAGCATGCGGTCTCAAATAAAGAGAGACCTTACAGTAGCACTCGCTAAAGATGCTTCAAGTAGCCCTGACACCAGCACCTCTACACGAGCAGACACTTCATTGCAAACCTCCAAAACATCAGATAGTGCTATTGCAGGAATATATCCTGACCTGCCTAGGTCTTCCTCCCCGTTAACTCAGGTAACTCCAAGTGCCCCATTTATAGAATCTCTAGAAGGGGGGCCAAGGAGCTGTAGTTACACCCATCAAAGAGAAAAGCACTACATTAGGAGATGATCCTTCAATTACAGGAACATACACTCCCATTGCACAAAAACATCAGCATCATACGTTCACAGTACATCCACCTGCATATGAAATACAGGTACCTAGTCCACTAATAGGACCAGGATACACACAGATTGACATTTCAAACATCATTAACCCCTTAAGGACCCGGCGTTTTTTTTTGGTGACACGTTCGTTTTTCTCTCCTCGCCTTCTGAAAGCCATAACTTCTTTATTTTTCCACCTACATAGACACATGAGGGCTTTTATTTTGTGGGACAAGATGTACTTTCTAATGGTGTTATTCACTATACTATAGAATATACTGGGAAACCGCCAAAAAATTCCAAGTGGGACAAATTGTGAAAAAAAATGTATTTTCGCCATGTTTGCGGGGGTTTTGCTTTTACGGGCGTTCAATCTTTTAGTAAATATAATGGTTATCTGTATTCTACAGGTTGTAATGCATCCGGCAATACCAAACATGTAGGGTTTCCATTATGTTTTGGTACCGTAAAAAAATTCCAAACATTTTCTATTTTTGAAATTTGCGCCACTGCGCCATTTTGTGCGACCAATAACTTTTTGTACTAACACCTACGGACATCAGTGAGGGGGCATTTTTTGCGGGCTGAAGTGTACTTTTTATCGCTAGCAGTTTGGAATGCATGTGACTTTTTTGATCACTTTTATTCCATTTTTTGAGTGACATAAAATGACCAAAAAACGTAATTTGGCGTTTGGAATTTTTTTTCTTCTACGGTGTTCAGCGTACGGGATAAATGATGTTATATTTTTATAGATCGGACTTTTTCGGACGCGGCGATACCAAATATGTGTAACTTTTTTATTATTTTAATGATTTTATTTGTAAAATGGGAAAGGGGGGTGATTGAACTTTTAATACTTTTTTTTTTGTACTTTAAAACTTTTTTTTTTTTTTTTTTTTTGTTCTGTACATATGAGGCACACCTGTGGTACTTGTCCATAGGTGGCGGCGATTTGTTAATTACAACTTTAATGCATTGTCATAGGCAATCGGATGTTGGGTGTCAAGAAGCGCGGATTCCCCGAACTTCCATGCTTGCGGGACGGAGTGGGGCCAAACTCGGATGGGTATAGTGAGGGAGCCTTCCCAAGGCTCCCACCTATCAACTCGCCAGGTGATGGGATCGGCGCAGCATAGCCTTGGCTTATGCCGATCACGGGCAAAAGAATCGGTGCGCCGGCATACGATCGGCGTTAATGTCAAGACGCCGCCAGGCCATCTTTTCCGCGAGCGCTGAATGGGGCTTATTAAAAATAATAACAGCGACCAGAGGCGGAGCACACGGCGCTAGTTCACATGCCAGGGTGTTAGCGGCGATTTGCCGTAACACCCGGTGGCTCCGTGCGGGGGGTGCGGAAGACTCCTGCAATAGCCTTAGCAGGCTGGGGCACTTATCATACGCCAAGGTCGTTTAAGGGGGTTAAGGGAGGGGAGGAGCAAGTAGTGGAATGGGAAGCTGAAACAGCCACAAATACACGACCCCCTATAGGGATAAAGAAAGAAATCATACTTCAGCTGTGAGTTGTTCTGCTTTGCTAGGTTAGTAGGAGATTATAAAAAAATGACACCACAAGAGTCGATGGGAAGGTTTAGAAAAGATATGTAACATACGTGTAACATGTAGGTCGAGGATATTGTAAATTATTTAACATTGTTTTACTCAACAGAGCATTCCGGATGAAATGGGTCAGAGAGCACTACTGGATAGTGGACAAAATCCTATTCATGATTTTTTTTTTTATTTTACATACTATTTGGCAATTTTTCTCTCTCAATGATCTAAGAGGCAATAATTGGTGCTTTTCCTTCTAGATTACAGAAGTCTAAAATTAAATTGTCTCTCTTAACACTGATTTTCTTCAGTACACAAAGGGACCATATCTGCCATTTAGATGTAAGTGGTTAAATGAGCAATCCTTTTTTATAGTACAAATTAGTCACACTAAGCGAATCCACATACTTTACAATTCATTCAACCCATTTCAGTAGATGCCCCTCTGAGCATTATTTAGGCAATATAGCTTGGGTTGCACCATCTTTTGCACTTTAGAGGACAGTTCGCATAATAGGCTACACTTTGAGAATACAGAGGATGCTGTTGTTGTACCAGCTGTATGATGGATTGGTTAAGGATCAGCCTGCAAAGGAAGAAGCCATAATGTTCTGAAGTATTGTTTCAATACTGGAAAAAAACAAAACATCCTCACAAAACACTGTGGAATATGAATTATACACGAGGTTGGGGCACAATAGCAAACACACAATTAACTTGCTTTTGTCAAATCCGTTGCTACACTAACAAAAACCCGAGTACCCTGAAAGGCTGAAATTGAATAGCCTTATGGACACTATGCTTTGCATTGAAATTTCTTGCAGACTAGGACAAAGTCTCTGATACAAATTACTGAGATGTAAAGACGGGGACTTTACATTGGACACTGCCTTACACCTCGCACAGATAACCTACTACCAGACATTGTAGCAGCTGATACATTTGTCCATTTCCTATGAGAATGAACAAGGCGAGCTGATGATGCTTCGGGTAATTGGTAGGTTATATGCTATATTAGTGCTTTATATGCTGCACAATTATAGGGACTTAACAAAGATTCTGTGGTGACATTCACATACATGACTAGACAGAAGGCTGTTGAGAAGTTCAAAAATGCTCCTCCTCTCGAGCCGCTGTGCTCTAGGAACTACTACGTATTAACAAGACCTTTCCACTTGTTTACTGAAAGTTCAAAAGGACATGCACAGCTGGTGCTCAAGTCCCCAATAGATAGCTTAGCTGCAGGGGGTTTCCAAAGTTAGCAGTGTGAAGCAGTTGTTAGAGAGAGAATGCATGCAGCCTTAGAGCATAGGGATGAATGCAATTGTCTGTACGGAGGAAAACTGCCGAGTTTGGTCACATTAGAATCGTCTGCGGTTACTCATTCTGTGTATTGTACTCCTGAATTAGGTAGAACTGATAATACCAGGCCAATTTCGCTAGGTGTGTGCCTGTTCTTTCCCAGCTTGTATCACATCCAACATCAACCACATGCAAGGTGCTTTGAAGTGAATGTTATTTTGTTTGTCACATCGAGGTTCAGAGGAGAGGGAAGGGTTGTGAGTCAGAGAAGGCTTATGACAGACTTGAGGGGGCGGGAGTGTACCATAACACTGCTGCGCCCAGATTTAAGGGAGAAAGTTGAGAGAAATTCTGAAAAATTTGAGAACCCAGACTTAGTATACTTTTGACAAGCATGTGAGTTTGTCCTGAAGGCAAAGACAGTAACATTTGCCTGATTTATTTTAATTTTTTCTTGTTAAAAGCTTTTTGTTGTTAAATTTTGAGCTACATGCTATGCAAAGAGACATACTGTGTTATTGGAGAATCCTATTCTGAAAAGTACAACAGTGTTGTTGAAAATATTAAGCACAGACTTCAAAAATAGTAACTGTGCTCTTATACTTGAAACTTTGTGAACTTTGTTTTCCAAATTTGCTCTCCGTAGGAAAAGGCAGATGGAAGGTTAGTGGGCGTGTGCAACCCAGATTTCTCTAGATGGTCTATTGGACAGTGAGGAAAGGCAGAGACCCAAATATTTCCTGACAACGCTAGATGACGGCTACCATGGTGGATAGACAGCGATTGCGAAAATTGGTCTCACACACAGGTTGCACAAGGTTTACTGGCAAAAGTTGCAAGTGTTGCCTGCCAGATGTACTCCCAGCAGAAAGTGCTGGTGGAGCTAGTGAGAGACTTTTACCTTCACACTCATAACCAAGGGCCCTTTCCAAGATCTAAGGTAGACAGCTACCAAAGGTAGGATTATTTATTTATGTCTTGGTTTGTGTTAAATTTATAATTCTGTACCATAGGTTGCTTCAAGTAATCAGGAGACTTAACTTACACTAATGGTATGTAATACACCCCCTCATCTTTATGCTAAGATTAAATAAACAGTAGGTCTTATTTGTCGTACCCACAAGTTATTATAGCCAAATGTTGCCAAAGAGCTGATATGTGGTGGCAGATGTCTTACTCTTGTTTTATGGAACTAGCATACCATCACCCCAGATGGGGTTACTTCAACTTTCACTTATGAATTTTTTGGAAAATTGTCCTAATCACTCACTCTCACCTAGAGATGCAATTCTATTTTAACAACTCTTAATGTGGTACTTTGTGCTACAACTCACAACAAACAATTAAAAGGAGTTGCTTCATCCAAGTAGGGGACTGCAACCTGTCCCTACTCTTGCGTGCTCACAACGTCAAACAGGATGGATACTGTTATGATCTCGCAAATTTTTAGTTTCTGGTTCTTTTTCGACACAGGTGGGTCGGCGGTACTTTCAAGTTCTGATGACACTCCTTAAGTGTGAAAGTCGAAAGAAGAGGAACGTGGAATCCCATGTGTCACACTGCAAAGTGTAAACCCAACGAGACGGAAGCAAGTCCCACTGCTGCTGCTACTACTGCCTCTCTGTCAAGACAGGGACAGTGAACAGAGATATCTTTGTAGCCTCTACCGGCTCCAGACGTTAGCTTTTGCATAATGTCATCACCCTCAAAAGACGCAGCTGAGGTAATCAAAGTGTTACCTTCCATCGCGTGAAGGAAGAGCTCGAGATGCCCTCTGTACAAATAAATTACTTGGCATCAACTCCAGCACAAGACTTTGGGCTAGCATTGCTGGGAGGATGGTTGGTTGTTGTTCTTATTGATGCCTTTGCCAGGAATATTGAGCTCTAAGCATGAGTGAAGATTATAGCAAGGCCGCCGAAGTGTGTGAGATTGAATACTTCGACCTACTCAAGGATCTGAAGACGTACTGTGTTCCTTAACATTTTAGGTTATTGCAAAAATAATGGTACATAGTATAAAATGCATTAAAATGGTGTTATGAAACAACATGAGTCTAACATAAGTAATAAACTCTGTTAGAGGAAAGAAAAACTAAGTTAGTTACATGATACCAACTATAGAGTAATCGCATAGATCTCTCAAGACCTACTGGAGATGCACTCATTCACTACACAGTTCCTGGAAAATAATAGGTCCAAAAAGATGTAGTTTTTAATGAAAACCAAGTCTCATTCCATATATAGTACAGGGTATACTTCTCAGATGATTGAGACATACCAAAGCTGTGTGGTAGGGTAACATTCCCATAGATTTGGACACTTTATGAAATAGTATTTTTGCACCAAATAAGGATTGTTTCTTCACATTAACGTTTCTTCCCTAGACAATATACTTTTTATTTTTTTCAATCGCATTCATTAATTTAGGAGGTGACAATCATTGTTTTCAAGACAATAGGTTTTTTTCTGTAGACAATGAGGTTTTCTCTGCCAAGTCATGCAATAATAATAAGATGACGGGATCCCCCAAAACTTTGATCAAGTTTAATCCAGGATCTCATGCATACACTCAAGGAATACAACAACGGCACAAATACATGAATAGTAAGGGATCATGACTACATTAGTGATAGGCATTTTGATGCAATTAAGATTTAGGTTCTACAGTTAGATAGATATTTTAATGTTTCTGGGTAAAGCATTAAATGGGGCCCCAAGACAGGGTTTATAGGGTCTCTAGCTTTATCCCACTCTATTGGTTCAGTGGTTTTGGGTGGTTTGAGGAATAGCCTACTATCATCTCCATCCCAAATTTGTATTATTTTGCCTCATCATTGCGATCTTGATCGAAAGGTATCGTTCATATATGAGAAAGTTTTCAAAGGGACACATAAATAGTCATAAGGACAAAATGTCATGAATATTAACATTGATAATGCTTGTGGGATAACCAACAAAATACAGTTTTGGATGAAATAGGGGTACTATGTATTGAATTTTAATGATCTTTACAATTATCATGAGAGGAGGAATTGAAAAAAAGATGAAAATAAGTTTGATTTAATTCTTAGATTTTGATGGCATTCCATCTTGTTTCTTCAACTATAAAATCTGTGTGGCTACATTTTCACTGTAGGCAATTTGACTGGATACAAGGACTATGTTTCTGTTAGGTCACATCTTAATATTTGGTTTAGACGATACGTTTAGAAGGTCGTCGGCAATTGAATAACAGGTCATAGCTGTGCTTGTTTTAAGGTTTATTAGATTAGTGTATAAGACAGATTGTTCAGAGTAGTTCATTTAATTTTTGGTCGATGGATGTTTGTCTGATTTTAATATTTAAATGATATATTTATCATTATGGGATCACTGATTGGATGTAAACTACTATTGTATGCTAATATTACTTATCTTTGATTGGTTTGTAACTATGCCTACTTCTCTGTATGATCACGCCTATACCTTTAAAAAATCATTGTCAAGTCCATAATAAGCATTTAACATCTTTTGTATAGAATCAGTGCATGTTGTGTTTTCGGGTCGTGGGAGAAAGGTGGTTGTCTAAGAACGGATTATCTTATACATCAACAAACAAGCGAAATATAATTGTAATTAACCCTTTGCTTGTGAATTAGGTACAGGAAAAATGTATATTATTTTTGGGGTGGATGAAAATGACAAGTTTCTTGGAGTCCAACACAGCTGAAAAACATTATAGCCTTAAATTAACCCTGGATGTAATTGCGCAAGGAATTGAGCACACACAAACTATAGCTCTTTGTAGGTGTTAAATTGCAGTGTTTTTTACGTCTTACCAACAAGAGATAATTTGTTAATTAACCTTTGCTTGTAATATTAGGCCTACTAGAAATTGTAATAGATTTTGGTGGTGAAAATCGACGGTTTTCTTGCGAGCTCACCTCACAGCTGAAAACAATTGCTTAATTAACCTGGATGTAAAAATTGCGCCCACGAATTGAGAGCAAAAATGAAGTGGCTAGTTGTATTGTAAAAACGCTGTTTCTTTAAATGAATAAACTGACTGGCTTAGATCCCTTGGGTAATTCAATGTGTTGTGAGCAGATGGGATTTAAATGTTTATGCAGCATGCACAGTGGACGAACACTGGGATATCAGATCCAATATTAAAAAAAATCAAAAATTAGAAGTTAAGAGAAGGCAGTATCTGAGTCAAGATGAGACACCCCACAAAAATTGCTGGTTATAAAATCAGTTCTTCACTAAGAGCTAACCGCGCTGCTAGCACCTTCCATAGTATAGTACAGTGACGAGGGGGTAGTGTAAGTCGCGTCGCAGCTCTGACTCTATATAGTGCGGTGACGTCACAGAATCACAGGCTGCTTCTGATTGGCTTCATTTTCTGCACATGTATGTAGGTAAGCTTCTCCTCCCAGAGTTCTTTGCCATGTAACGCATGTGCTCAGCATTGGTATCAATGAAAAAGCACCTGTCTCACCCGAAGTACCCAATCACATCGACTCGATAGACACTCACGAAGTTTTCCTGAAATTCTATCGAAGTCCACTTGTTAGGACATCAATTCGACCATTCCTACTTGATAACACTACATTTTGTAATCTTTATCTAGAACCCTATTGACTGAACTGTTGATTAATAAATGTTTTATCACCATCAAGCCTTCAAAGAATTTCTACCTCTTAATTGAAGGCATTAAATACCCCCACTAACATTAGAGTGAATAAATATTCACTCATTCAAGTGGAAAAAAAGCCTCTGACCCTTATGGTATACCTAATACATTTTATTTTTTTTTTACTCAAAGATTCTAGTTCCATGTATGGTCACAATGTTAGGGATTTCTAACATACTGTAGGTCAGCCACCAAGACGATTGTCTGTCTGAGGTTTATGTAACTATTACCAAAGAATGTCAAAATAATTTTTGTCTAATCTTTTTGGCAATGCAAATGAAGATTTACTTTAAATTGTTAGCCCTAAGATTAAAAGATTTTAAGCTTAACTTAATATCCTAAAACCAGGTAGGTCTTATTGAGGATTGACGAACAAAAGTGGCAGCATGCTGAATAATATCTCTTATGCAGATAGTGGAAACATCTAAGGCTTAAGCTGTATTTACAATGCAACATAGAAAAAGCCTTTAATAGGCTTTATTTGGGGGATTTGGAGAAACTAGTAGATAAATATAGCTTTATGGGATGTATAAAAAAATCTACAACAGATCTTTTTGTTAATCCACCATTAAGGGTACTTGTTCCATGATTTATGTCTTACACATTCAATATACAAAATAGGACCTGCCAGGGGTGTCTTCTGTCACCAAGAAATTTCACTTTGGATGTGCAACCCTCATTTATAGTGATGGGTACATACCATATTATTTAGAGGGAAAACAATGTATTTATTTTATGAAGATGATAAGATTTATTTTTGGATACTGTAGTGCTAGATAAGCTTTTAAATAAAAGTAGACAATAATCTAATCAGATATTTTGTGAATTTTCCTGAGCCTGGTTGTTGAAATTGTTAGTATGTCTATTAGTGCAGTATGTAATGCCTGTGTTGTCTGTATCTGTACCCTCTGCATTGCCAAACTATGCGCAGAAATAGTTTGGTGACTATAATAATGCATGAGCGTTCATGATACTATCATTATTATTATAATTTGATATTTAAATTCAGCAGTAAAAAAGAAGCCAACTAGAGAATTCAGTTAAATAGTTCTATGTTGTGAATCAATTTGCAAGTATATTCCTCCAATCAATTAAATATGAATAAAACTTAAAAATAAAAATAAAACTTACCTTTCAAACTGGTTCATTCAGGCACCGCCGCTAGTGTTGTAATCATAGTTAGTGATGTCACATTTATTCTCTCATTGTGACCTGTGACATGGTCACATGCTGCAAGCAGTCTCTTGCTGTATATCAGCATTTTGACACGAGGCTGTATTTTGGCCACGCCAAATCAATGAGAATCTGCTTGTGTCATCAAACGGGCGATTAGGAACAGGCAGGCTCAAAAGGTGACTTGAGATTTTCAAAAATCTCCAATGGACTGATGAGCTTTTGAAAATATTGGAACAAGCTTTTAAGTCTGGCAACACTCTAGCAGGGTGTAATACATTTAATAACATGGGATGCCTCAAGGACTTTATTAAGGCCAGACTAGGGCTAAAAACAGCCGTGCCACAAACCACCACGCCACCTTACTATTCCTATACTAAACTTTTCCTTTAGTCCATTCACCTCACCATATCAAAAAATAAACAACATTGTAACCAAGCAAGAAAGTAAAAAGTGGGGAAGACCCTAATCAAAGATCTGGGGACAGAAGTGCAACATCACTTTTAGGCTTATGTTCACACGGCTTTTTACGCCGTCAATTGCGGGACAGATTCGCCCGCTATAACGCCGTGTGCTCGGCAGGCGGCTGGGCGGGGGCGGGCGGTTCCGGCAGCTCGTTGCCCAAAGACATTACTTTTATCTACTGCCTGTTGAATATTCGACATGTCACTTTCTCAATCGCTGGAATTTCGCGAGCGGAGGAGAAGGAGATGTATCAATAGTTCATTATGAGAACTGAGGTTACCCTGTAATGAATGGACAGATTTCAATAGTAATTTGCGAAAGTACGGCGACGAATTAGGGGTGTAATCTGCCAAAATATAGCCCGCTGGGTGTGAACCATTTCTTACACATCAGGGAAAGCTGTAAGCTCCAATATAACAAGCTCCACAACATGATCTACCGATACTCGCAATAAAGTAGGAAAATAGGGAAACATGCATGACTTTTGGGCAATTCTAATGCAGGTATAGCATTAGCGATTTTATCCTACATAGCAAAGTTATAGGCTAGGTTAAACCCCTTTTACGGTGGTTTACCTGTTTCAGCAAGTATGCGACTGCGATTTGCCGTTACTATGTATAAATGTGTAGCTCATACAGTTGTGGTGCGCACACTCTCCAGCACGCCCCCCCGATATCTGGCACATAACAAAGTGCCATGGGAGCTTTGTAATGTGCTTGATGTTGGCAACATATAAACACATTTTTTTTACAAAAGTGTTTCTATTGTGTAAAAGTAGTAAAATACATAAAAAATAAATAAAATTGATATAACTGAAATTGCACCGACCCACATAGTAAAGTTATTATGTCATTTTTACTGCATGGCGATCGCTGTAAAAATTAAACCCTAAAAACAATGGCGGAATTGTTGTTTTGTTTTTTTCCATTTTCACAGTCTGATGTTATAAAAAACTGAAACACCTATTGGCCCAAAATACAGAATATACTCCTAGATAAGTTCCCTGAAGGGTGTTGATTCCAGAATAGGGTCACCCCTACTGTTACTTTATGGGCTTTGCAAATATGATACTCACGAAAATCTGCATTCAAAGAGGCAAATAGTGCTCCCTCCCTTGTATGCCCTGTCATGCACCCATGCAGCAGTTTACACCCCCATATGGTAAATCTGCAAATTATTGAAAAAAAATATATATTTTTTTATTTTTACAGCCCAATGCTACAAAATCAGTGAAACAACCATGGGGTCAATATACTCACTAAACCTCTAGATATATCCCTTATTGGGTGCAATTTCCAAAATTACGTCTCCTTAGGGGTACCTAAAAAAATATCCTAATGAATATGAGATCCCAAAAATTTAAAAAATTCCCCAAAACCAGCGAAATCAATATAGTTGTGTTTCACTGTTAACATCTTCTTTGTTCCAGTACATAATGGATTAAAATTGAAACCTGTAAAAAGGGAAATTTTTTAATTTCATCTCCACTTTGCATTAATTCCTGTTAAATGCCTAGAGGAAATTGTTAAGATATTTGTCAGCTCCCTAATGATGCAAAAATTTAAAAAGACATTTAAAAAATTATGTCAACATTAAGCAGACATATGGTAGTTGCTAGTTACTATATAAACTATTTTTTGTCTTATGTAGATATTTTAAAACTTTAAAAATGATACATTTTTCCAAATTTTCTCAACATTTTAATATTTATTACAGATAAACAAAGATTATACAGACCATTTTCTTAAATCCCAATGTGTCACAAGAAAACAATGTTTGAATCACATGGATAGGTAAAAACATTAAAAAGTTATTCCCACATAAAATGACACATGTCAGATTTGAAAAAAATGGGTCTCTGTCATAGAGGTCCAAACTAACTGCAGCAGTAAGGGGTCAACAATGGTATTTTTATCAGATATCAACAACTTTTGAAAATGGAAGATGATCAGAATATAACATATTCGACAAAATGATAAAAGAGCTGAAAAAAAAGGTTTACTTATTATTATTATTATTATTATTATTATTATTATTATTATTATTATTAATATTATTCTACCCTCTTAGTTGTATAAAGTGCTGTGGGATATGTTGGTGCTATATAAATAAGTCCAATGCTGGAATAGTGGATCTGCTGTACCACTGCAAGCGATGGTGTAGGCCGCACCAGTGAGTGGTCTAAGGGTCTGCTGGCTTTCACCAGAGCCCACCACAGAGCCGGTTGAACATCCAGGTCATTGCCTCTGGCACTACTTGACTGCAGTGGCAGCCGAGGTGTGGCATGGTACAGAATCGTTAGGCTGGCTCATAGTCGGGGACAGGCAGGAAGGTCAGGACAGGCGGCAAAGGTTCGTGGTCAGGAAATGTAGCGAAGGGACTAGAACACAGTAGAACAATAATACTATCTGGAACACTTTTTTTTAAGGCTTGAAGCACTGTAGATCCAGCAAGGAGGTGGGGGAGGAGCCCAAAATATACATGGTCAGCATCCGGCAATTAGCCAATTACTTGCGCCTTGGTCCTTTAATTCTCAGAGAGCTAACGCCCGTGTGTGGGAACGTGTGCATCAACTGGCAGAGCAGTGCAGACGAGTAGGAGCATGGCTAGGTGAGTACCTGCCGCCAGAACGAGCGCACCCGCAGCCTCACATGCAGACTGGTTGCCACCTGTCCTCGGCAGTGTGCAGGAAGAGGGGATACGGGTCCGCCCGTGGCCCAACATGTGGGATGTGGTGCTGCCTGTGACACATTGGTTTTTAAAGGGGTTTTCTTACCATGCTGTTTCTTAGAGTCACAGGCAGCTTCAGACTCGCATTGCCTGATCAGTCTGTGGGTAGTGGGTGGCATGTTTTGATCCTCTATAACTAGCTGAGCATTAGGCTATGTTCACACGGGTTAAATTGGGGCAAATTACACCACGTATTTTATGGCGTATTGCACCTTAATACGAACAAAATGCGCCCCAGTCATTACGGTAATCCACAGTTCTCATAGAGAACTATGGATTACGCCTCCTCTCCCCGGGTGTACAATACGCAGCGCGGGGAGATAAGTGACATGTCATTTATCCAATGACATACTATGCCCGCCCCCCTGCATCATGGGAGTAGGCGTGATGCCCCAAAGTACGCCTCGCAAATACAGAAAAATAAATTAACAAGTACAACACCCATTGAGTGCTCTTTAAAATCACTGTTATGGTTTAGATCAGGGGTGTCAAACTGCCGGCCCTCCAGCTGTTGGGAAACTACAACTCCCATCATTCCCACTGTTATAGATTATAAAAATGCATGATAGGAGTTGTAGTTTCCCAACAGCTGGAGGGCCGGCAGTTTGACACCTGTGGTTTAGATGATGGTGATTTTACTATTGTATTTCTTGATATGTAATGTAAGCCCATAAAAAGAAGTGACTTGTCACTTCTTTCTGCTGCTTATGCCGAGAAATAGAAAAGTATGTAAGGCAGAGAGCTGCCATGCATTGAAAGTACGTGCTGACCAGTGTGTACTTTTAACAGCGCTACTGAAGGCGTATTGCGGTGTTCACCTGTGCATGCCGCAATACTCCGTGTGAGCATACCCTTAAAGATAAAGACTCTTCACCGTTCGACCATGATGATGTCACTCCCTGCTCTCTGTTTTATCAGGAAGGGCGATATGAGCGGTAACCTAGAGACACATGAGTTCACTTAGAGCAGATAAAATTTCTTTTATCTCCTTTCCATGGTAATATCAAAAGATCAATGTATTTAGTAAAAGTCCTCATTTACCTTACCCTACATATTGAAAGCTAACTATTGTAGTGAGAAAACTCCTTTGAAACCAATTAAACTAGCTCAGGAGAACTCAAATCAATAACCTGCTTTTTTGAAGATTTCATGCATGTCATAAAAGTTAGACTGTGACGTCTGGCTTTAGTAAATCTATGTTCTCATAGCATTTTCCATTTGTACATATTCATAAGCATCATTTAGAAGATGCTCTTTTGGCCTCTGTTGGGCTTATGGTCCTCATGGATATGTTTAACAGGAAATGCTATGTTAAAAGAGGCTTACTCATGCCATACTTCACAGCTTAACTATCATGTCCTGCATAAAATCTATAAAAAGCAAAAAAAGGACAGAAAGTAACATCCATTACTTTAGATGCATGAATGAATAGCCATAATTTAATAATATAGACTTTATGCCGATTCTGCATCTTTGTGAATTCACAATTGTGTTAGAATTACCGTGTTTTTACTAATATCTAAAATAATGGCATGTGTCGACATTGATGAATTGTACTTTATTATGTCTCTTTAGTTTCTGTATTTTAGATTCAGAATTTATAAAATATTGAAAAAGCTAAAAAAGATCTTAAGCCCTCCAGAACTCTTAGGATTGCATGGCAATGAAATCACTGTGTTAGTGGAATTGAAAGTCAACAGAAAAATGAAACTGCCTGCTTCAATTCTTTGAAAAATATAAGACTTATCTTTTCCTTATAGGCGAAGAAGGCTAAATTACTTGTTCTCTTGCATAAAAAAATGTTTTTTCATAACACTGTGCTTGTAACTCTTTGCAAATGAATAAAACATAAAATGGATACGCATATCTGTAGCATAAATATGTTTGACCACAAGCAATATCTTGACCTTGCTATTAGTGGGTCAAGAAATATGTATTTTAATGCTGTCAACAAGTCAAGTATGTTATTTTTTGTGTCCCTGAAATATTTTTTCTTAATATTTGAGATTAAATTGTGTGACAATCTAATAATATACCAAATGATTATAGTAATATTGTGATCAAAACTAAATAGATGGATAAGTTAATAATAATAATAATAATCTTTATTTCTATAGCGCCAACATATTCCGCAGCACTTTACAAATTCAAGGGTAAACATACAGTCATTACACATTAAAAGTACTTACAAATGAGACACAAGGTGTGATAGGGCCCTGCTCGGGAGAGCTTACAATCTATTAGGGTGTATGGGTGAAACATACGGTAAGAAGTGCCAAGTTTACAATGGCCCCAGCCATGTTTCATAAATAGGGTTGTTTACATGAAAAAATGGAGGGAAACCTCCCACCCATGACTGTACATCTATATACAGATAAGTGCCTGTAAGTGCCCGAGTGTAGGGAGTGACAAATGTGTGTGATAGCAGTTAGGGATCTTGGTAGGCCAGACCGAGAAGATGTATTTTCAGGGCCCTCTTAAAACTGTGAGGGTTGTGAATGTGCCTGATCGCCCGCAGTAGCATATTCCAGTTAAAATACGTATTATGATTTTAAACCAAGTAGACAGATATGTGAAGATATTTGTTAGAATTTTAAACTAAACAGAGAGCTATCTGAAGATATGTAACCCAAAACATATGATGATGTGCAAAGATAACACCGGGGGCCACATGGATGAAAACTGTTTAGGTCTAAAACTCACTTATTTGTCCATAGTTACCAATGTGAAACAGTTTTTCATACATGTGGCCACCAATGTTAAAATTGCATAAATCAAATTATGACACTACCTTACACTGTTGACAAATTTGGGCCAATTTGGTTAACAGAATCTGCTCCAGTGGGCTAAGTTATTTGCACATAATAAAATTCTAACGCCTTCAAAAGGCTTAAATTTAAAAAAAAAAATTGGCTTCAACCAGCTTTATTTTCTTCTTATGCAGTCAAAGCAGTTCACATCAACAGAGCAAAGGATATACTAGGCTGTCTTGTCACTTGATATATATCGCAAATTTTCTAATATCATGGTAACAGGCCTACCTACCAGCACCTCAAAGCATCACACATCGGTCTAAACCAGTACTTATGACTGCTTTAGGCTAACATTACCTTTTTTTGCCCAGATTAGGAGCCTTCAAGGGGTGTTTTCACTTTTCATTGAGCCTGCTCTTCACAGCCAGTTTCAGGGTCACACTTCCTGGTTAGGCTGTGGGTAGTTTTACAGCAGTGATTGCTACATCAGCTCTGCTTTTTCTAGCTGAGCGTGTTACAGTGACATGAGTGCAGGAGGTTTATAAACTGTAATGCACAAGGCTACAGGGTTAAAGAGGTTTTCTCGCTACAAAGATCATATGTGTAATGGTGGGGACAGTAAAAATAAGTACTTTTGAAATTAGTTTTCATTACCTAAATAATTTAATATAGCCTTGATTTAAACTGTGGTGTTGAGCTAAATCATCCCTGAGGTCAGGGCCATACCCCTTTGTTGTGTTGGTGACCCATATTTATAGGCCCCGTTTGGGACATCCCCCCTGGACAGGACATGCCACCTATGCTGTTATTGGCTGCCTGCACTTTGTGCTTACTCCCGTCTGAGCTGTGTGAAATGAAAGTGAAACTAGCTGCCTCAGCTTTCTGTGATGACTGTGTCTATGTAATAAAAGCTGCCTGAGCTCCTCTCATCCTCCTCTCCCAGCTCTATGTGAAGAATCTTGGCAATTACTGAGTCTCCAGCTGCTAGATTCACTCTCTCCTCCCATTTAACACAGCCTTATACAGTCTGCGCCCCATATATCTCTTGCCTCATAACAGAGGGGGGAGCAGAGTACATTTCTCACACTTGTTTCATCAGTCCAGGCTGTATGTATAACTGTTTACAGCAATGCAGTTGTTCTGGTTACAAGGAGCTTTCTGAAGGGAGGTGACAGCTCCGCAGGTAGGAGAACTGACCATTGTAGGAGGTCTGAAGAGCTATGACATCCTATCTCTTCCACATAGAATGATGATGTCACCAGTCTTCAGTGAAGGAAGACATGCCTACTGGCGGAAAGACCTGCCTACTGGGAGGAGAGACCTGCTCCTGGATTTGAAGGTGTAAGAGGCAGAAACAGCTCAAGTATGCGAAAGCTTGTGATGAGAAAACCCCTTTAATGTTTGTCAGTAACATACACAAACAAGCTCCTGTGCTGGAGATAACACATTGCAGAGAGTGATGTCATTATGGTCGGACAGAGCTGCTGGAGCAATGAGAAGAAAAGAGATAATTTATAACCTAGGGAAGCTTGTGTACACAAGCAGGAGAAAAAATATCTCCTAATCGAAGTAAAATCAGAACAACAATGTATTTGGTAATAGACTTTAATTACCTTTGTGTACATACTGAAAGCTAATCATTGTGGTAAGAAAACTCCCTTAAAGGAATGCCTCATTTTAAGGTGACTCTTAAAACCAACAAGTTTAACACATCAAGTTTTCTGAAAAATGACCTTTTCTCTGCTTAACACCTCTCGTTTTCCTGAAATATTTCCTGAATATTGGTACAAACATACCATTCCAGCAGCAGCACTTTTCAGCAGTTTCTTTATGTTAAGTGCTATTTCTTATTTAACCAGAATACAACAGTCTTTCTTTTGTTGTGTAATCCCCAGTATTATTCCTTTTAAGTTATATATAGTGGGTTGCAAAAGTATTTATTCCCCTTCAACTGTTCCCTCTTTTTTAAATGTTAAAGCCACAAACTTAAATGTATTTTATTGATATTTAATCTGATAGAGCAACACAAAGGGCCACATTTCCAATTTGAGTGCCAAATTGAGTGTATTATGCACCAAAAAACTGTCATTGTGTATTTGTGAATCCACTGGGCCACCGCGAGTTGAGGAATGTATAGCAGTCTACATCAGGGGAGCAGAGTCTAAGGGGTCCCCGGTCTTCACCGGAGCACGCCGCAAGGCTGGACCGGCGTGACTACTTGCGGTGGCAGCCGAAGGGCAAGATGGAAGGACACTGGCTACAGGCAGAGGTGACAGGTACAAACAGGGGACTATAACTCTATTAAATCAGTATTTCAAGTTACTTCTCTAAAATGTCTTTAAGTTCTGTGTTCTTTTTCCTTTCCTGTTTGTCTTAACTAGGCTTGTCTTACACTCCTGCTTAACTTGAAGGACACCGGATACAGGAAGAGGTGACAGGTCACAGCTGGTATAGCCATAGACAGGTAGCAGAGTCCCAGACAGGAACGATGGCAGGTATCAACAGTAGTAATGTAGATAACAGACTGGTGCAGAGACAGGTAACAGCAATAGTATACACAGGCAACTCAGGGGTTAACTCAGATACAGCAACAGCACAGCAGACAGAGGTCAGGATAGCTGAAGAACATCAGTGAACTGACTCTGGAGCACAGGCAGGAAATTCTTTAAATCACCAGAGGTCACATGTCACTGGACAGGTAATTAGCTACTGTCCTTTAAATTACTGATAGATGATGCGCTGTAGGTAAGGCCATAAGTTAATTGCTGATTTTGCTAGAGTAAGGTACTATAGTCGTTGTTGCAGGGAAAATGCATTATTACCTGCAAGTCTTAAAATGAATGAACCCCATAAAGGAGTTAGACAATGATGGCATATCGCTAGGATATGCCATCATTGTCTGATAGTTCCGGGTCTCACCTCTGGGACCAGCACCTATCGCTTAAACGAGTCCTGAAACCTTTCTGTTCTGAACGGCGAGGTAGTCGGGACTCTCCCTTAGACATGAATGGGAGTCCTGAGTATAGCCCAAATTTGGGGGGACCCCGGACCCAAAAAAACAATGATGGTATATCCTAGCGAAAAGTGGAACAAAAAACCTTTTTAAAAATGGGTTTCGGAACATGCCATAATAAAAAGGGTTTAAGGAAAAGGGAATTTTATTTGAAAAATAATCCCCCTTTAACCCGTTGGGGGGTTTAAACCTAGTGTAGGCATCTATGCCAATAAAGAGGCACTACAACACATAGGCAAACAAATTTGTCCCTTTTCTAAGTTTTCTTCGCCCACCCAAAACTGTTACTGGGTTTGTGACAGATTTTTTGGGTAGCGGCAAATTTTTAACACTAAACCCCTCCTAACAAAAGATTTTTTTGGGACCATTTCTTTTTGTCGTAGAACCCCCTTTAGGCAACACCAAGGAATTTTAAAAAAACTGCCAAGAGGTGGAAATTTTTAAAGGGGGTTTCCCCTTATTTGATTATATTTTGTATTGATTGTAGTCCATGCTGACTTCAATTTTGTTTTATCTAGGTTCCTATCGCATTAAACTAACAACTGTGGTTCCTAGCCAAGCATATCTTTTGAAACACAGTCTGCTGCTTTAACTGTTTTTACCTCTTTTAAAGCTTTTTTTATCTGTAAAAAGTAACTCCTAAATCATTTATGAAGGGATCACCCCCCCTTAAAAACAGTTAAACCCCTAAACTTCTATTTAACACCTGTTACATCAAATGTAATGAGTTAAGCGTTTTCCTTTCATTCCGATAAAAATTCACCTATAATAATGAAAATCTAATTTAAACAAAAACGGGGGGGGTAGTCCCCCGAAAAAAAGTCAGGGCTTAAGGTTTTTTTAACAGCGCAAGGGAGAGGTAAAAAACATGGGGGCAGGGAAAACTGGATAAAGGGGGGAGCTAGGGAAATGTACCAGGGCTAGATAAAGCTCTTTGGTTTGTGCTTTATTTGTGAGCATGATTGGAAAAAAGGGCATGAATTTATTGATATGGACTAGTGTTGATCAAACTGTTCTAGAAAAGTTAAGTTCTAGTAAAACTTCTCGAATTTTTAGAACTCGAACCAAACCAAACTTTTCTTTCCCTTTAAAGGTAAAGTTCCGTTCTAGGTGACGTTTAAATTTTCAGCACTTTCTGCACTTTTGGCAGCCTCCAATCATGCAGGCACAGAGAAGTGTCAAAGAACTTCATCGCTGAGGTGTAGGGCTCCATTGGCTTCTAAATCCTGAACAGTTTATATATTTTCACTGTTTTGCTGTCACGTCAAGGGAGGTACGTGATCCCTACTGGAACCCACCCACTGTCCCTGCCCAGGCGGCAGACGGCAATTGGATAACCCCTTTTGCGCTGTGAGTGCTGGGCGTCAGGAGGAAAAAAGCAGACGGGGGTAAATACCAAATAGGGAACCCAAGCCACAAATCAGAACCAAGGATAAACGTAAAAAACCGGGCAACACAAGGGAGCGAGGTACAAAAACAAAGACAACCGGAGCAGGAGAACAAGCCGAGGTGGGTATACAGAGAAGCAAATAAAAAATAAAAAACAAGAAATTAGGCAGCCAGGAGAATTTCACAGGCCAGCATCAGCTACGGGGAGTTTAAAGGGTTTTTTCCCCCGGATACCCCCCCTTTATAGCTGATTGGGCCCCCTCCCTGCCCGGAGTGCTTCACCCCCAGATTCCCCCAAGAATATGTATCAGGTGGATCGCTCATCAGCTGGCCAGAACATATTTTCCCCAAACCGAGCGCCCGCCCAGCCCTGACAATTGCCTTGGAATCCCTTTTTTCCCGCTCACCCCTCGTCTGTAACGATGCTTTAGTTAATAGCATTTTCTCTCCTAGACATCAATTTTGGGAGTTTGGTACGCTGGCTCTCTTTCCCACACCCAAAAGTTTGGGCGAATTTGGCAGGCTCACAAACGCCAAATTTGTCATTACATGTATATTTTATACAGAGTGTTTGGGTTTTGGCTAAATCATACTCATGCCCAAAAATTCGTTTTTGTATTTTGGGGGGTTCAGAAATTGTAAAACCCACCGTCCCCCAAATTTCCCCTATGTCTCAAAAGGGTTGAGGTTGCGGGGGCCCCATACAGCTGCTACCCTGCCCTCCTATACTACGCCCCTCTTGAAGCTGCCTCATCTTTTCAGTTACCATTGAAAGGAATAAAGTTTTTACCTCTCAATTTTTTTCTGTCACTCTTAACCCAAAAATTTTCTTCACAAATTTGTTTAATTTTCCCCAGTTTTCTGTTATGGAGGGTTATTCCGCTTCCCCTCACCTGTTATTATAAAAAAAAACCAAACATCTTTCCCATTGACTTTAATGGGGTCAAGTTCAATTTCTAGTTCGAATAAAACCCGAATCAACATCTAAAGTTCGAGGTTCTAATTGAGTTAGAACTTTTTACTACTCGCTCATCTCCAATAGGGACTGGTTTATTGCTACCGTAGGTGCCATCAAACAGGGATCCGATAGTGGTAGATACTAGTACACTTTAATCCAGTGACTGACAGGTAATGTCTTCTCTGATTGTACATTATCTCCTTCCTTTTGTTTTCCATTTGGCCCAGGCCAATATGATGTCCTTTGTTAATACATTCAGAGCTCAGATCAGATCCCTTCACCATTTCAGACCCCTAAATAAATGTACACCCCAGACTGAAACCCTGAATTAATTGCAGACTCCAGATCAAATTCAGACAACTCACTCCCAGACTTAACCCTAAAATCTCTGGATAACCCTAGCACCAAAAAAAAGAAAGCATTGGGAGAATAGCACGGGCATAGGCACAGGTGGACAGGTCTTTATATGTTTTTAATGTAATTAATATTAGAGAGGTTTTTGAGGAATAGGCTAAGCATATGTTCATTTCCATCAAGGCTGTACATACTGCATGCTGATACAATGGTAGGTCATGTATTGTATTTCAATGGAATTTAATAGTAAAGACAAATATTGCAAAGAACAGTCCTATGACTTCTACTGTATACCTAACAAAGGGATCTTATGTACCAAGAAAACCATTGGATCTTGAGACAATAACATATTTGTTATTTGTATCACAATTTTTCACCACTGTTTTCATTAAAGAAGCCCACAAAATTTTTTTTGGGAAAAAGACCGATCAAAATTTTAAAGGGTTTTTTTCTACGATCTAAGTTGGTGGGATTCTCCAAAAAGGGTATTTAATCACTTTTCTAAATATATGTGAAAAAAAGTGTAGCCCGTGAGAGTGCAGCCTTTTCTTAGACCCCTTTGTTTCCTGTTTTAAATTTCTACGACCAGGAAACTGGTCGGCCCCGTTGCCTTGTTTTTTACTTTTATCTCATGGCAGGCACATGAATGAGCTTGAAGGGAGGGGAGCATAGCATACGGTTTTTTTGTGTCACAGGCGTGTCGCTGAAAAGAGAATCTTGTTGTAATGTAATTTTACAGTTCCATGCTTAGCCCTTCTCCCTCCCCCTCTCCTCTGTATGTTTACTTATATAATTACATTAAAGCGATTCTGTCTCTCTACCCTCCTCCCTCCCATAGTCCTGGGCAGATAAGAGGGAGAACATAAAACCTGTATAGTTTGTGCACAATAGTTAGTATTACTATTATTTATTTTAAAGCGCCATTGATTTTGGGCGCTTTAAAAATTCAAAAAGGGAGGTTTTTAAATTTAGGGTTTTCCTCTTTTGGGTTTTGCAAAAAACTGTTTGTCAACTTTTAGAGATGAATATCCCCAGGGCGTGCATGGGGTGGGGATGACTCACGGGAGGGGCACTTGCTTTTTTCAACACAGGAACACAACAGCCCTTTTTTCAAGACTTTAGAGGACACTATCAGCCTGTTAGGTAAGGAATTCACTTCTTGGCCAAACCCCTTTCATTGAACATTTTTAGCAGAATTAGCAGGTATTTTCATTGTTGGTAACACTTTCAGAATTACAGATATGGCAAAACTAAACATGACAGATAATGCACCATGATATCATAGAACAGACTTTTATTTCTGCCTTTTTATTACTTTTAAAGGTTTTTGTTCTGAGATAAAAGCAGAAAACCCAAAAAGCTGTGAAATCACTGTAAAGTTAAACTCTACATCTGTACTATCTTAAAACTGGAGATGAAGCTGGCAGATTGGTCAACAAAGATCAGTTAACAGTTGGACATATCCACTGGGGCAGACACAATGGGATCTTTAGGTTGGGGGTAGTACACCAGCATTTTGGTCATATGACACTAAAGCTAGTCATGGCAACTGATCTGCTAGCACCCACAACAAGCTGCAGTGGTGCACTATGACTGACATAAATGTGTTAGGCTGATGCCCTGGCATGCCTCTATGTTGTGATCAATATATTATAAAGTTACAGAAAAGTGTTTCCCATCAATTGTGTGTTTTGTGGTAGCAGCCTAACATTAAAACGTTTTGCTTCTTACAGCTATATACCGAGTCTCCAGCTTTCCAGAGATAATGTTCTTAACATGCTTTTTTATCGCCGTGATCACATTTTTCTTACTCAGTCAGACAATCTGACATAGAGAAAATGGTGTTGTAACTTGCTTTAGAGTTGTGGAAATGATCCATATATTGATGTAACAGATACTCTGCTTCCTTCTCAAGCCTCCTTTGATAAATTGCATTTTAAGAATTTTTTTGCTTTCCCGACAAAAACCTTTTGTAGCAGGGGTGTATACCATTACTTCGTTTCAAGATTGTGCAGCTTGACTTTTCATCAAAATGTCATTGCAATAGTTGTGTATTTAAATTCAGTTGATATATTTTTTCTTAGTTTTTTTTTTTTCTGGTCTATGTTCCACTAATGGACAAATAACAATACAATACAACACACAGCACTGTTTGGATCATTAGTAGTAGATATGTCAAAAGAATCACAACAATTTGAAAATAGCCTGGTTCTGAGATAGATGTATAGAAAAAGAATTCAGACAATTTGCACTTATCACCTAAAATACCGTTAATATTGGTTTGAGTCATTGTACATTGTTGGCTTCATTGTTTGTTGGTTATCTGGTAATCATTTTTCTGGGTAAATTTAGTAGAACCAAGGCAGAATGAAGCAATAGACTGAGTGGTTGCCATCAGGAGTCTCTTAGTCATCAGGAGTTTCGTAGTCATGCAAGGTCAATACCATTTAGGGTGTATTCCCATCATATTGATTCACTTTAAATATGTAGACAATGGTGCATAGATTTTGCTGTTCTGAGTTTGCTTCATTTCAGAGTTAGAATAGTTCTTAATCATTGTAACATAACTTTCCTAGGGTTTCCAAAACCCCCTTTCTGCTGTAGCATCCTGGCGGGGGTGTGCGACCTCACTTGCCTTGATCTTTATCAGCAACAAGGAGTTCTTTTTTTCCTTTTAAACGACAACTTTAACCTATTTGGAAGGGTCTGCAGGGTTTCTGTCCCGATTTTAAAACCCCCCCATTACTAAAAAGTCCCTTCACCAGTTATTTTGGAATAGGAAAAGGTAAAAAAAATAATTCCTGCTGTTTGAACCCCCCACACCCCCGCACAGGAAGTGGCCCGCCCCAAAACTGGCCCGTTTTTAGACCAAACTTTTTTAAAAAAAGCGAGATTTTTGGAAAAACCCCCTTTAAAAAGAACCTGTCACATAGATTATACCCCTTTTCCCGAGGGCAGAAACCCAAGGGGGGTGACTAGTGTTGAGCGATTTAAATTTTCAACAAAGGGTTGGAAAAAAAGGGAAAAAGTTTTTAAAGGGATCGGAATTTGTTTAAAATCATGCGATAATTTAGGTTAAAATCTGAGATCCCTCTATTTAAAATTTGCGCCATTTTCGGTTCCTGTTTCCCCTTTTTTTGGGGGGGGGCCCCCAATGAGCTTTTCGAATAGAGCAGGGGTGGGGATGTGTGTGCCCAACCGTCAAAGACTGGGAAAGTGTATGGGTTTCGATTGGCTGGAAAACAAAATGACCTCGTTTTTCATTTGAAAAACCTTTCCCCCCCCGTTCCCCCCCCCAGGTCCCCTTTTATCGTCTTTAGAGCAGAAGGACGTGCGCTTTTTTGCTTTTTGTCCAAACAGCCCCCAGCGAAATTATTTTATTTTTCACAGAGAAATTTTTAAATATTAGCTTGATCCCTCGAAATTTTTTAGAATATAGATTGGGAATTTTTATATATTTAGGTAGACAATTTTTAAAGGGGCATCTCCACTTAAATTTTGGGGGAAGCGGAGGGGGCCCCCCCCGCGGGCGAACACAGAAAAGGTTTTATAAAAGAAAAATGGATAAATTTTCCCAAAAACTTAGGTAGCTTTTCCAAATGGGAAAAGCTATTTTTTTATTAACAGTTTTAAATTGAAAATATTTCCTGGGTATTGGGCAGCCCGAACTTAAAGGAACTCATCCCTTTTTTAGTAACTGCATGGGCCCCTTTTTAGGTTTCAAAACTCCACTTTTATTATCAGTATACATTTCCCGATTGGGTTTCATTTTTAATTTTGGCCCCCAATTCCACCCTTTTTTGGAAAATATACCTTTCACTTAAATTTTTAAACCAAAAATTTTATAGTCCCCACCCGGTGAATTTTAAAGGGGCAAAAAAAATCTTGTATTATACGAATATGACATAGCTCTATAAAGAATACTGAGTGTAAAGTTCACCAAGAACTTCGTGTAGACATTGCACTGCCAATAGCGCTGTCTATTATACAGTTTTCTATTGAATATTTCCCTGGTTAGTTGGCACCTGAATCCTATATGGAATACACATCTTTTATGTGTAACTCGCCATCGGTATTCTTCTAGTTGCTTAAGGGGTTGCATAAACTCAACTTTTAATATTCAGTGATACATTCAGATAGGTGTTCATTTTAAATTTTTGCCATTCACTTTGTTGATATATCTTACCTTGCACTTAAATTTGTATCGCAGCTATTTTATATTACCACAGGTGAATTGAAAGCGATGTAAAGAATTATCTGCTGTAAGTTAATAGAATAGACCAAGCTATATAATAGAATGTACTGGATAAAGTTCACCCAAGACTTAATGTTAGACATTGCATGCAATAGCTTTATTATTAACAGGTTTGCTATTAAACATATTTCTCCTGGAGATATTGGGGCAGCCTGAACCTATGGATACACATCTTGTTCTAGTAATCAGGTCTCTTTGTAGGTGCAAAAACTCCACTTTTATTATCAGTATACATTTCAGATAGGTGTTAATTTTCAATTTTTGCCCATTCCACCTGTAGTTGATTTTATATCCACCTTGACACTTAAATTGAATCCAGCAATTTTATATTCAACACAGACAGTGAATTGAAGAGGTGCCCAAAAATATCTCGTATCTATTATACGAATAGACAAGATCTATAACGAATTCTGGTTAATGTTCACCAAAACTTAGTTTTGACATTGCACTGAATTTGCTTTTTTATTAAAAGTTTTATATTGAAATATTTCCTGGATATTGGGCAGCCTGAACTGTATTAGGATACACAGTCTTTTCTAGTAACTGCAGGTATCTTTGTAGATTTGGTTTTTTTTTATTTGTGCAAATGTCCACTTTGTATTATCAGTATACATTCAGATAGGTGTTCATTTTCAATTTGCCCAATTCCACTTTGTTGATATATTCCACTTGCACTTATCTGATTGAATACAGCAATTTTATAGTCACCACAGGTGAATTGAAGGTGCCCATAAAATATCTGTGTTAGACGAATACATAAACAGATACGTTGTTTTTTGACTTTAGCGCACTACAGCTTTGTTCATATCTGAGTGCAGCTGTGCACTTTGTAAATATGAATACAGCATTTTTAGTCTACACAGGTGAATTGATAGGTGCCAAAAATACTTTTGTATTATCAGAATACATTTCAGATAATGTTTTTTTGCTTTGGCCGCGGGCCACCCTTTGTTGTTAGATCTACTTTGCATTTAAAAATTTAAATCCGGGCCAATTTTTGTAGTCCCCACGGGTTTTAAATTAAATGGGTCCCAAAAAAATCCCTTTTTATTATCCGAATACATTTCAAAAAGTGTTTTTTTCATTTTTTGGGCGCAGACCGCTTTGTTGTTTAGATTACTTTGCATTTTTAAATTTTTGAATACAGCAATTTGATAGTCACCACAGGTGAATTGAATGGGTTGCCAAAAATTATTGTATTATCCAAATTACATTTCAGACACGTTTTTTTCATTTTGGCGCAGGCCAGCTTTGTTGATTATCTAATTTTCCCATTATATTTGTATCCCAGAAATTTTTGTTTTGATTTTGAGGGGTTTGAGAAAGCTGTGATTTTTCCCTCTTTTAAAAAAGAGAATTTCCAAAACTCTTTATATTTTTGAAAATGGAGCCGAAATTTAAGGGGGGGAGGGGGGGAAACGAGCAAAGAGGGGGGGTAGGGCAAAGGAGGAAGGTTTCTTTGAGAAGGTGCTCCTTCCAGTGGGGGGGGGGGGGTTTGGGGACAACACGCTTTCCAGCGGGGTCGTAGTTGCAGGAAACCCTCCCTCTTTATCGCGGGGCCCGGCCCTGTGAATCTCAGTAAAAACAGCCCGCCAACTGTCCTTTAGTGGGTTTAAAGAACCTGATCCACAGTCTTAAATCCCCCTTCCTCCCCTCACCGGCCCCCAAATGTCCCTCATCAGCATCACCAGCCCTTTCCGTTTAAAAATGAAAACCCAAATGTCAACTCGGGTACCCCCCGCTGTGTATAATCCAGTTTCTGAAGACCTTTTTTGATGACCCAAAATCGGGTTTGGGGGCAGAAGCATGGGTTAAAAAAATCAAGAGGCCAAAGAGGATTTTTTCTCTGCTTGGGCCCAGTTACTGATGCCCTCCAGAGGGGGGGAGAAGGGAAAACCCGGGGGGGGGCTCGGCAAAAAAGGGGGCCTGGGGGGGGGTTTTGGGAACGCCTTGCAGTCCCTTTGGTTTAGCCGGCCCCGCTCCTGGATGCAGAATGTCAGGACGACCCAAGTCACCCGTGTTGATGATGATGATGACGACATTTAGATCCAACGGGTCTTTTCAGCAAAAATTTTTGCTTGCAAGCGCTTTTTTCATGGACGAGGAAAAAGGGGGGGGGGGTGGGGGGGGGGGTTTGTAAGGGGGGTTCCCCCTTAAAAGGGGAAAGAAAAAGAAGGGGGGGTCGCAGAATTTCCCCTGATATATTCCGCCAGCCACGGCAGCGGCAAAAACC
>JAODAL010037699.1:0-40095 GCA_025379985.1 Phyllomedusa bahiana
TCGAAATTTTTAGCAAAAAGGGTTGATAGGTGAAAAAAATACCTTTTAATCCCCAATACATTACAGATATTTTTTTTTGACTTTGGTGACTACGCTTTGTTCATTGAGGCACCTGCACTTAAATGTGAATACTGCAATTTTTTAGTCACCACAGTGAATTGATAGGTGCCAAAAAATACCTTTTATTATCCGAATACATTACAGATACGTGTTTTTTGGCACTGTTGCCCAATCCATATTAGTAGATAGAGCCACCATGCAGTTAAATTGATCCAGCAATTGTGTAGTCACCACAGGTGAATTGATAGGTGCCAAAAAATACCTTTTATTATCCGAATACATTACAGATACGTGTTTTTTTGACTTTGGTGCACTACAGCTTTGTTCATTGAGGCACCTTGCACTTAAATGTGAATACTGCAATTTTTTAGTCACCACAGGTGAATTGATAGGTGCCAAAAAATACCTTTTATTATCCGAATACATTTCAGATACGTGTTTTTTCACTTTGGCGCAGGCCAGCTTTGTTGACTTGATAGATCTACTTTGCAGTTATATTTGAATCCAGCAATTTTGTTTTGATTTGAGGGATTTGAGAATAGCTGTGATTTGCCGTCTTTTAATAAGAGACTTTCCAAAACTCTTCCATACCTTCTCAAATTTGTATATTTCTGAACATGGAGCGAAATTCAGGTGGTAAGCGAGCAAAGAGGGGGGTAGGACATGGAGGTAGAGGTACGAGAGAAGGTGCTCCTTCCAGTGCTGGCGACAACACGCATGCCAGCGGATCATCAGTTGCAGGACCGTCAGGCCTGTCATCGCTGGGTCAGGGCCCTGTGAATCTCAGTAACGAACAGCGTCGCCAATCTGTCCTTCAATGGTTAATGCAACCTGCATCCAGCAGTCTTACCTCCTCGTCCTCCCAGTCACGGCCACAAATGTCGTCATCAGCATCACCAGCATCCGTCCAACATGAAGCAGCCCAAATGTCAACTCGTGTACCCACCACTGTGGATAATCCATTTTCTGAAGACCTCTGATGACAAAATGCGGTTGGGGTCAGAAGGCATGTTAAAAGATCAAGAGGCCAAAGAGGATGATTTTCTCTGCTCTGACGCCCAGTTACTGATGCCATCAGAGGAGGAGAAGGAAGCCGGTCAATCGGCAAAAATCCCAGGCGGTCGGCAACGCCTTGCAGTCCCTCTTGCTTGTAGCCCGCAGCTTCTGGATGCAGAATGTCAGGACGACGAAGTCACCTGTGTTGATGATGATGATGACGACATTGCGGATCCAACGTGGTCTTTTCAGCAGAATTTGCTTGCGAGCGCTTCATCACTGGACGAGGAGGAAGACGATGGGGTAGTGTCAGTACGGGTTCCGCCTCAAAAAGGGAGAGAGCAGGTCGCAGAAGTCCGGGTGGGTAAAATTCCGCCAGCCACGGCCCGCGCAAACGCCCGCCCTCGCTTTTCCGCCGCAAAAAAGGGCCAGGGGCCTCTTTAAACCTGGGCCTTCTTTGACCAAACCTCTGAATTTTCCCCCCAGCGTAACATATGCCGCCTTTTTCCGTAAACGCATAAGTAAGGCAAGAAACCCTTTGGTGGTTAAACCCCCACCAATATGTCTAGTCCCCATGCCCGCGAATCAAAGATTGAAAAGGAGGCAAAACTTTTAGGGCCCAAAAACGGCCAAACCCCACGCCGGGGGCCCCCAACCCATTCCCCACCCTCTGTCTCCCCAACCCCTCCGCCCAAACCCCCAAGCGTTCCCCAGCTGCCCATTCCCCTCAGAACCCTGATCAGGGAACACCTTTCCCTTCACCCCCCCACTGTCCCCCCCGGTACCAAAACCCCGCACCACCCCGAGACCCATCCTAACCCCCCTTTTCCTTCCGCCAATTGACACCCCCAAAGCCCCTTCGCGCCAGTCAGCGCCAAACCTTCTGCCCTTTCCCTTTTTGGGGGCAGAAAAAAATTTTAAAAACCCAAAACCCTCCCAAAGCCAAAAGCCTGGGAAAGTCCGGCATTGCCCGGCTTTGGCCCCTTGGGGAAAAGTTGCCCTTTTTTTTCTGGGGGGACCCCAGAAAGGGTTCCGCCCCCGTTTATCCACCCCTGTCATCTAAAAAATTTTAAGCGCGTTTGCGCATCGTGTCCGGGAAAAAATCCAAAACTGACCACCGACCAAAATTTGGGGGAGTTAAGCCCCGGCCAAGGCCGCTATATCTTTTTGTGACCCGCTCAACCGGGTGAACTGGGGGATGTTTCCCCGGGGGGGACGGGGGCTCTCCCGGGCCCCGGCGTACCTCTTTAAAAAACCCCAGGGGTTTGGGGCAGGTTCTTTTTCCCCCCAAGGGGCCCCTGGTGGCATCCCCTGCCCAGAAAACCAGGCCGTGGGTTTCAATGAATTTTGTCCTTTTGGGGACCGTTTCCCCACACCCGGATTTGGAAAATGTGGACCGGGTCCCCCCGCCAAAGAGAACCCCACCTGGTGGGGGGCCAAAACCTTGGGGCCAAGGGAAAAAGGGGGTTGTGCGATAACGGGGGAAATCGCTGGCCCGCCCTTAAGGGGTCGGTAGGCCCGGAGCACATCCTTTCCGGCAATGTCAAAAACCTTGCCCCCCAGAAATTTTAAAAAAGCTACCCGGGTTTTGGACTGCTTTCTGAGGGAAAGGGCCCAAGTCTAAGGGTTTGCACTTCCGCCGTTCACACCCTCCTTCGTCCCCCTGGGGTGCGTTCCCGCGTCACTCGCCTCCCCGTCAAAACCCTCCATTGTTTAAATGGCAACCCGCTGGAAAAAAAAACCCTCCACAAGCTCCACGATTGTGGCAGCAGCGGGAATGGGCCCTTACCGCAGTAAGAAGTTTTCACAGGCATGACAAGAGCGGGGCGGACCTCCCGGGGGTTTTAGGCCACCGAGAGTGGGGGCAAAAAATGAAAGCCCATCACCATCCTTGCCCAGTTTTTTTTGAACCCCCCAAAAATGGTCAGTGGGGGAAAAATGCCCCGTCAGCATGAAATATTTGGGTGATCTTAGGTTTCTGGGAACCCCTCCCTTGGACACCCCTGAAACCCAAAAAGGGCCCGCCAGCGCCCGGAAAGGGGGAGAACCCCACACCGATGCGGACACGGAGCTTAAATTCCCCTCCTCAAATTTCCAAAAAGGCCCGAAAAGTTTTCACAATTTCAAAACCCGGGTTTTTTATTAGGAAAAAGGGTTTGGGGTCCCGAGCTAGTGCAAGGTGGCACATCAGCTCTCAGGTGCATCATCTCAGGCAAGTCAGGCGGAGGCGTGTTGAAGCTGTGGCCGGATGGTCCAGCGAAGAGGAGTTGACATGATAGGCGTGTATTCCTAACACCGATGTTACCTGACGTCCCTGCCATGGAAAGTAGGTTTTGCCGCGCGAATTTAGGCGGAGAGAAAGAATGATGAAGAATCAGTTTGCTAGTTGCCCCTTCGCACCAGATGGCTTGGGAAATCAAGAGCTCCATCTCTCACATGGAATGCTAGGATGCTTTGCTACATTTTCCCTCCAACATGATCCTCGCATTAAGCCATCACAATGAACAACAGTTACATGGTTGCCACGCCTCCAGATCCCCGGTAACAAAACAAAACTCAGCACCTTTCCCTCCACCCACCCAAAATAAGAGATTAAAAATGCCAGGGAAATAGAGAAACCTTGCTGATGATGAATCAACTGGAAGACATCTGTGCGTCCTGCTTCACTATCCCCAAATGTCACGGAGGAACAACATCAGCGACGTGACAGCAGTAGAGTGCAAGTAGTGGCTTAGCGGCTGCAGCAGGCAAGGAGGCAGAAGACTATATGGTGACTCTCTTGCAAATTTGTTTACCTAACGCATTCACCAACACATGCAATGCAGGGCACACATCCAACTACATCAGATTAATCAGTCTTAAAGATCATGGTGCACGACTATCTGCGGCTCAACACCGATTTTTGTATGTGTTTCTCGGACCCAATAGAACATCTGGGTATCCAAAACAAGGTATGACGGACGAATGCCCCGAGTCTGGCTCGTCACGCCTCAGAGGTGTTGTCCTGCCCAGCTCGCTCACGTCATATCTGAGGCGACCATCAGGCAACAGCGGAGGAGTCCATTACAGACAAACGCATCCCCGCTTTCCACAGATAATAGATCCAGGAATCGTATTGACTTTCATCAGATGAATCAGGCATAGGATCTCTGACATGAAGTTTGTGATGCCCCCAATACGAGTCTCTAAGCGCGCGCCAGTTTAATGTCACCGATATATATTGCAACCAGGTCTACTTCAAATTCTCTTCAAACAGAAATGGTCCTTTAGAAAAATGTTTTTTCGAAAAGATGATCATTACTTACTGCGAAATTATTTATCTCTTTCCCAACAGTTCATTTGCTGGTTCTCTTGCTATATGCGTGGAAGGAGACTGTAAAAGACAATGCAAGGATTTCCTTGACATACACCTGAATTCACATTTCACTCACTTTAATCTTAAGAAGTTTTCATCTGCATTGTCAATGGTATTGAGGTTCATGTTGTCGTAACGCTGAGAAACTCACAGCTTGACTAATCGCTCAAACAATGGATGTCCTTTTGGAACAGAAATGTGGCTTCTAAGTGGCATTTCTCCCTCAACAATTTTTAAAATAGTTGGCTGAAAGACAATTTATAATTTTTATGTAGTCCGACATATCTAGCTGTGAGATACAGCACATTACACTACTACTATAGCAGTCCTTTGGAACAAAATGGTGGAGCATTTCTGGAACTAGGGAGTCAGTGGCAATTTTCTCCGCTCTCAACAAATGTCGTATTAACAGATGGCTGTGAGAAGAATTGTCATTTTTTAAAATTTTTTGGTCATGCTCCTTTGAAATGCCGCAATACTACAAGTCCTCTTAATATAAAAAAAATATAGTTGCTAGAACTACATAACATACATTAATGTTCTCACAATTGTCCAAAATAACGGTCATACCAGGTCATGCTTTTAATTTTTGTGGGGCATTTTTGCTTGAAGCACTATAACTAAACAGTTCCAACAATATAAAAAAAAAAATTATGTTTCAAACAGTACATTTGTTCTTACCACAATTGTCCAAAGTGCTCAAGGAGTCATGCTTTGAATTTTGGGGGCATCTCATTAAGCTTGCTTTGAAATGGCATCTGATACAACAGGTCCTAAATAAACAAAATGTTTGTTTTCTAACAAGACATTTGAAGTTATCTTGCACAAATGATCAAGAGTTGCTCACAGGGTGATAGGTGCTGTCAGCATACCAGGAGAAATAGGTAGGACAACTTAAATTGGACACAGTTGGCAAAATGACTTGTTTTTGCGAGCAAGATCTTTAACTAAGCTATCAATCCCTGTATTTGATACAACCCATTTAATACAAAAAAAAGAGAAAACAAAAGTAACATGGCTGGAGAGATTCCATCCAAAATATTTAAAAATGTGTTCTCTATTCTTCTCTAAGAGCATTAACACCTAACTTAACCAAACAATAACACACCACTGACCATAGTAACATAACATATATGATTGCGAGATTATAAAAAATTTCCTCTGAATTGTACAAAGGGAGGTACAGTAAAATCTCTGCAAACCTAATAGTTATTTCAGAGGACATGGAGTATGGAGCACGGACAGAGAACAAAGTACAGAGACAATTTCCTCCACCCACGTTTTGAGTAAAACTGAACGGAACAGGATCACGGGACCATCTCAAAGTATAAAAAATCGGCACAACGTTTAAAAACCTGGTAGCGCGCGTCAAACCAATGAGAGAGTATAGCACGATACATATCCACCACGTATTTCCAACGCGTCAGAAGCACATTGGTCCCGTCACTCATACGATGAGGGGGCAAGCGCTTCCCAAGTGGAGGTCTTGAAAGTGTACTGAGAAAAAGCGGAGTTCTCTCACAATTCACAATCCCGCATCCGCAACTCAGCTTCAGCACACAGTTTTTCGTTGCTTGGCGTCATCCGGGCACAGGTTTTAACACTAGCGTGTTAATAGATGACGGATCCAGCCTGGGCCTCTCCACCTCACCCACTGTAACTTCGGCCGCTGGTCATGCTTTGGCACAGGACGGTATAGTCAATGTCCAGTTTCCAACTAAAATGTGGGTTGAAATTACTCCTTTTTCCGGCCCTTTTTAATCAGCTGTGGGGTCATACAGGTTTAAGGTTACCATGCTTGAGCGGACCAGGAACAGGTTTTTCAATGTTCCAGTTCAACTAAATGGTTGGTTGAAAGACTACTATTTCCCGGCACTTTTTTATATTTGGGGTCAGACAGGTTTAAGGGTCATGATTTCGAGAGTCCCAGGACAGGGTTTGTCTATGTCAAGCTTCAACTAAAAAGGTGGTTGAAAGACTCCTTGTTCCGGCACTTTTCAATACTGGGGTTCAGACATGTTTAATAATGAGACGAAACAGTAGGGCCCTGGACAGGGGACAGTATAGTCCATGAATTCAACTAAAATGGAGGTTTTAAAGACTCTGTTTTCCGGCACTTTTTAATCTGGGGGTCCCAGACAAGTTTTAATGGTCAGTACATGCGGTCCAGACAGTTCTTAGTCAATTCCAGTTCAACTAAAATGGTGGTTGAAAAACTTCTTATCTCCGGCACTTTTAATCTGGGTGGTCCAGACAGTGTTTAATGGTCATATCACTGTGGCCCAGACAGGGACAGTATATGTCCAGTTCACAAAAATGGTGAGGTTCAAAGACTACTTTCTACTGAGCACTTTTTAATATCTGTGGGTCATGCTGGGTTTTTTAGCGTCATGCTGTGGTTCCAGGACCAGGGATATTTCAATTCCCAGTTCAAGTAGAAATGATGTTCAAAAAAATACTGCCCTTCTGCACTTTTTTAATTTGTGGTGATGAGGTTTTAAGGTCCTATGCCTGTGGTACAAGACAGGATAGTGAATGCGTGGGTACTTTTTTTCTGAGTGGCTTGTTATAGCCTAAGTGTTGTGCCTAAGATGTTAGCCGGTATCCATTTGACTGTTGGTGGCTTTTAATTCCAACTTCTCCAGCCCTGTTTGGTGTAAGAATGAAGGTGTGTGTTGCTCTCCCATAGACTTTTAATGAAACATCGTCAATCATAAACACACACACACATCACACTCTCTCTCACTATCACTCAACCTTATCGATGGTGGCCGACTATCGCCCGATGTCGATAGCCAACGTAATCGCTCAACACTAATCTCCTTTCTTGAATTACTGTTATTTTTTGCAGATGAAATATATGGAAAAAGTTTTTGATGCTTGTAAAATATTTTATGTTTTTTTAACCCGATTTGTACCAGATGTTAATCCCAATGTTTTACTGATTTCTTGCACTGTAAAGTAGAGTTAGGATTCTGCTGTTTTCTTTTCATACATATTTTTTATACAACCATCAACTAAAAGTTTTAAAGTTCCTGTCTAGTGTGTTCGGTCATGTGCCTGCTAGTGGAGTAGAGCTAAACCACTGTCTTGTCCAAATACTACAAATCAGGATCTAAATGAAGCAATACACCAGTTCTATATACATGAAATAAGAACACTACATATAACTATTTATTTATACTTTAACAAGTTTGACATTTCCATACGGCCAGCTTTAATATTACTCTATGAAATGAAAATAATCCTTTCATTTTCTTTGATGCATAGTGGCTGTCAGGAAAAGTCCATTTGTCATTGACCACTGGTTTCTACACTAGAGTTTGTTGCTTCTACTACAACTCCCATATCTTGTATCTCTATAGGAGTATAACCTTACAAAAGAATACTGTATCTCAACAAGGAACTTGAACAAGAGGTTGTGTTGAACTGTAACACAGTGCCACCTGCTGGCTGAAATAAAGGCAATGTTTTCCGAGAAAAACTACAGTTGAAACCAGAAGTTTGCATACACTACATAAAAAGACACATATGCATGTTTTTTTCCCACTATCTTACATGAAATCAAAATAAAACCTTACCACGTTTACGTGTAAATTTAGGATTTACCAAAATTATAATATATTTGCCAAATGCCAGAACAAAAAGAGAGAATTTTTTGGCAATTTTAATTACACTTTCTGCACAGTGTCCAAAAGTTTACATAACATTTCATATAGTATTTGAGTAGCAATTGCCCTTAAACAGTAGACTAGAGGTCAAACATTATCTAGAATATCTTCCACAAGCTTCTCACAATAGTTGGTAGGAATATTGGCTCATTCCTCCTGACAGAACTGTTGTCAACCGTGGTGAACCATTTTTGTAGGCGCCCTTGCTCGCACCTGCCTTTTCACTTCACTCGCGCCCATACATTTACAAATCATGTTTTAAGAGAGAATAAGGACTTATTGCGTCGATGGAGCCATTCCAAATTCACATTTTGACTTGACTATCCTTAAGCCACTTTGTAACCAATATTGGCAGTATCCTTCAGGTCATTGTCCATTTGGAAGATCCATTTCCGCCCAAGCTTTAACTTCCTGACTGATGTCTTGAGATGTTGCTTCAGTATTGCCAGATACTGATGCCATTTATTTTGTGAAGTGCACCAGTCCCTCCTGCAGCAAAACAACCCCACAAAATGATTCTGCCCCGTGTTTCACAGTTGGGATGGTGTTTTTAGGCTTTCAAGCTTCTCCCTTTTTTTCCTGCAAATGTAACGATGGTCAATATGGCACAACCGTTCAATTTTAGTTTCTTCAGACCACAGGACATGTCTCCAAAAATATGGGTCTTTGTTCCTGTGTGCATTTGCAAACATTAATCTGGCTTTTATATTTTTCTTTTGGAGTAATGGCTTCTTCCTGGCAGAGTGGCCTTTCAGCCCATGTTAATACAAAAATTGTTTCACTCTGGATAATGACATAATCTTACCAGCTTCTTCCAGCATCTTCACAAAGTATTTTGCTATTATTCATGGGTTGATATGCACGTGTCAGACCAAAGCACGTTCATCTCTGAGACACAGAACCCGTCTCTTTCCTGAGCGGTATGATGGCTGGACATTCCCATCTTGTTTGTCCTTACGTATAATTGATTGTACAGATGAAAGAGGCACCTTCAGATATCTGGAAATTACACCCCAGGATGCAAGTCCACAATTCTCTTCCTGATATCTTGGATGATTTCTTTAGACTTTACTATGATGTTATACACAGTTGTGTCTCTGATTAGCTAAGATGTTGCTAAAAGAAGCTTCCAAAGACATGACATCATCATATGGGCTGTCCCAAATTGTTTAAAGGCATAGTAATGCTTTTGACTGTTCAGAAAGTAATAAAAATGCCTTAAAACATTCTCTTTCTCTCTCATTAGAGGTCTAACCCCTGATGAAGCCAGGTTAGCTGGTGAAACATGTTGGGGAGGTCAGGCATGACATTTTAAATTGTGATTTCTCACCTCTGTCTAGAAGTGTCACCTGCTGCAGACGGTGTCACAAGGGGGCCTTATTTGTTTTGTGTCCATGAGATTAGGGATGACTGCCCAAGTAGGAGGCTTGGGATCCCTTATTGTAGCTAGTAAATTGCTGTATATATAAGGCTTTCCTAATAGGTGGTGCTCCATTAGACTTGATAATAGAAAAGGAGCTATTCCTTCTTTTAGAGGTAGAGAAGGTTAAATGGTGAGGTTGGAAATCAGGTTTTTAGATAGTGTGTATGGAGGTTGAGAGTTATACATAGTGAAGGTTGCGTTTTAGTGTTTTACAAATAGAGAACTGATAGAGTTTAAGTTTGCCAATGGCAAAATAGGAAATATAGTGACCTTTCATTTTTTTAGCACACTATATGAAATGACAGGGGCTCTCTGATTGGTTGCTATAGGTATCATGGAAAATCTTAGTCCTAGACAGTATTCACACATGAGGTCGTTCTTTGTGGTACATTCTTGAAAAAGGGGTCTGCTGCTCAAAAGTTGCACTCTCTATGGCACATATTCTGGTTTTAACACTTTTCTGGCCAGAAATGAATAGGTAACAATGCCCAGTTTGACCTACTATTATTACAACCCAGTAGTACATATATCTCCTCTCATTTTTTGTTTTTTATTCCATAGTTAATTCCATTTATTATCTTGCAATGAGCAACACTATTCTTATAAATAGCCACTAATACTATACACAACCATGGCTGAGGAGTATTTTGAATACCCAGGATATTTTGCTGAACAAAGTTGAAGTTTTTGGCACTGACACTGTCAGCGGTGAGAAAGCGTTGTTCTCTCATTGAAAATTCCACACTTGTTTGAAATTTCGGCGAGGAAACTACCTGGACTGCATTAGCCAGATTTCTGCCTCCTATACTCTATTATTAATCAAAAATTGGCATGTCAGTTCTTTGTAGGCCCGGATATTATGCACCAATGATACTTGATACAATGATACTCAGCATGATTTTACATGGGGTATAGTTAAATCACTTTACAGTCGGATTGGATACTAATTCTGGATGCAGAATCCACGCCCAAAAACAGCTCCCATATTCGCCATGTGAACATACCCTTAGATAAATTTAATTTACAGAATGTTTACCTTTTAAAAAATTGGATACATCTTGTAGCTGAGGTATAGAATTTTCTGTATATCCACAATATTTTTCCAACTGGTGAAAAGTATCTAGGTACTGCCTGCAGGCAAAATTTGGGTAGAGACTGCTGAGGGATTTGTACACTTGCCTCCTAAAATTGTAGAAATAATTCATATATAATAATACTTCAAGATATAAATAGCAAGAACTGAAAATACTATATAAAGTGCACACACTTTGTTTACACACACTTATCAGCCATAACCTAAAACCACTTCTCACATTAATTATCTCAGTATTATGGCTCCATTCAAGGGATGGGATATTTTAGACTGCAAGCGAACAGTTTTCATAGAGAAGTCAGAGTCCCCTGTTGACCACTGTCCACATCTGAAAGTATCTGCAATGGATATGTGGTCTTTAAAAAAGGACCATGGATCTTTGGAAGAAGGTGGACTGGTCTGATGAATTGTGTTGAATTGGTTTTGGCTTCAAAAACAAAATTAATCAAGATGAAAGGGTTTTTAATTTGCTGTCTTTTTGTTAACTGCCTTTCTCTTGCCATTATGATACCAATGTACTCTGTCTTGAATAATTATTATCCCCTGATGAACCATATCTTGGGGAAACGCGTCGGGACTTATGTCTGTGTTCTTTATGTTTGTTACTGTATAATTTAGTTAGTTAGGCTGAGTCGCCAAGAGGTGGGGTCGCCCTTTTCGGGGCGAGTGCTCTATCTGGATAGGACTAGTATAGTGATAGCGAATAAATGCTTTTTCTATTATATGGTATATACTGGTCCAATGGGGCAATGGAGTCTACTGTGACAAGGTCTTCAGAACCGTGAGTTTTTGACACATTTTTGACCATATTTTCCTCCTCTTTATAGGGGCACTTCTCCCTGCTAATAGGTATTTGGTACAATGTCTTTTTTGCTGTGATTAGCTAGACATTGTCCACTTGCTTTTGTATCTAGGTACTGATATACACCGGGTACTTTATACATATACAGTTGCATATTTGTATAGGGGCTATATGTGTGAGGCCATTTTTATATATAAAGGATAATTATTTTAATGCATATCTATTAAAGATTATTGTTTTAGGAATTTTTCTTTTGATCTGTGAGACGGTTTTCTATATTCCTATTATTATCTCTTTTTTCTGTGAGTTACTCTGTCTTGAAGACCAAAAGTGCCCTAGTGAATATTGTAATGCAGTCTGTTCCAGCACTGGTTATATAGAATCAGAAGGTTCGAAAGTAATCTCTTAAGATTGAGACTCTTGTAGGAATTTTTTGCATCCAAATTCAAACCATAATGTGCTTTTTGTCACTGATGTCCTAACTGAAAAAAGGCCTTTTTTAAAATGACAAATTTGGACTATAATTGTGTTTAAAGGGGTTATCTCACTACAGCGATTGCTTTTTATGTTAAAGATCTTGCAAAAACAAGTCGCTTTGCAATACGTGTCCATTAATAGTTTTCTACCTATTCCTAGTTATCCCCTCTTGTATGGGCTGCATCAGTTCCTAAGGTCGCTATAGCTACAGACCTGTTCAATCTCTCATGATAGGCTGCCAGCACTGATTGTTATAGCTACAGAGCTGGCTTCTACTGCAGCCTAGTGGAAGCCAGTAAACACGTCCCTGAATTCAAAATGAAACCAAGAAAACAAGACTGAGGTAAGATGAATCAATGTACAGTAGTGAGACAACCACTTTAAGGTTAAAAAAATTATATTTATGTTTATGTATTTACCTTATTTTTGAACCTTTTAACTATTTTTACATTACTGTAACTAGAACTGTATAAATGTAAGAAATAACTGGAAAAATTGAGGTGTTGTAAAACATTTGACTTTTATGTTATGGCTGATTGGTGCATATAAAATTCTACTCTAATTCATAGTCCATAAATACAATACGATATCACCGTCAAGTAAACCCTGCTACATCCATACCTGCAATACAGGAGACATTACATACATATTTTTTGTTTGGCCACTTATACAAGGACTACTCACACTTAGTTAAATAGCATTTTCTCAATTCTTCCAACCACTAGCAGCTAAAAGCCAACAACCTGACATTATCTAACAGACCACTATCAGCAGACTACCAGTCCTGAATACCAGCTCTCAGCCCCCTCTGTAGAGTTGGTAGGCAAAGACTGATGAAATCACTAACCCCATGTCTTCTCATCTGCTCCAGTCTGCAGTGCATAGGAGGGAGCGATACACTTTCCGTTTTTTATTTTCAATTGGCTGTTGGATATTAATAATCTTGTATCAAATGACTATTGGGGGAATAGAAAATGACTTTAGGGGAATATTCACAGAGGATTGATTTATTGCAGAATTTCTGCCACTGTTCAATTCATCTGAATAGGGTTTGCAGAAAAGTAGGGACATGCTAAAGAAACAGCCTCATACAGATTTATGGAATGGATTTTCCAGTTATAAAAAAATCTGGCAACAAATCTTCTGTACAAATATAGGCTTGCTGATCCCACTCATCTATATACATGAATGACTTAGCATGTTCTGGGTCTGTTTGTAACAGAAATACAGCCACCATGTTGTTGGATCAGCACGTGACATGCCGTCACTTTGAATGACAGATATGACACTGGATGCAGACAGAGGTGAGAAGTTTGGAGGACAGGGATAGAAGAGGGAAAACAGGGGAGTGCAGACATTATTTTGTATTTTGCAGTATTTTTTGTACATATCACATCAGAACTACAGAGAGTCCACCTTTTGTGACTGCACTGCATGTATAATTGGCCTAGACAGCACCTTTGTGATGTTACCACAGGTATAATTAAACTACACTGCATAACACCACAGAGGAGGAGCCGTTTATGTAATAGCAGGGGGAAGGATCTGTGAATGCAGGAGTATGGAGGTCAGTGAGGAGGCCACAGCAGCAATGTTTATGTGACATATATGTAGCAGTCTATATGTGCAAGAGGAGTGGGCATCTGCAGCAGGTAAACTATGGAGCTGCAGGAGTGGAGAGGCGGCGGTAAAGTCCAGATCAACTCTACAGTCAGGGCTGGGGCTCAATTCACCCTGTAAAAGGCATGAAAAGGTTTTTCTCAGGAACTAAGTTTTCTGTGGTTCTGCCACGGTATCTGTAGGGGGGGGAAGGTATTTCAGTGGATCCCTAAGACAAATCCAGGAAACATTATATAATACTTTAGGTAGAGACCCTCTTTGAAAATCCTGTGTTTGCTCCTGCAGCAAGGGGGTGGTAGTTGGGGAGAACTATGCTGTATTACATCTAGTGAAGATCAACTCCTACTACACTCACAGCCATTGCTCACATCAGAGCTCTGTACAGGAATGTACAGTGTGATGTGAACCAGGGGTTGAGGGTGTAGGATGTCATGTGACTCACTCGTGCAGGGCCGCCATAAAGGCTGTACAGGGGGTACTGCTATATGGTGAAAGAAGGTGGCACGCTGCAAGCAGGCCCTCCGGTTTCATAAACTACTCAGACTGGACAAGGGCCCTGCGACACTGCTAACTGTCCGCAGGGGCCCGTGCGGCTCAGCGTGTGAGAAGGGGGGAGCCATGGTCCAATCACAGGAGTGAGTGCTCTTTGCATGAATACAGCTGCAGCAGCCAAGCATCTCTCTCTTACTTGCAGTTCTGGAGCCTGTGATCGGAGTCGGCCCGTCCTCTCTCTGTCTGCCAGCAGGAGTCACTGAAGCCCCGCCCATGGGCAGAGAGAGAGAGAGAGAAAGGAGGGGTCAACTCTGATCGTGGTCTGCAGAACTGGAAGTAAGAGAGACGCTGCTGCTGAAGTAATGTTAAGAGAACTCACTCCTGTGAATGGGAGCGCAGCCCCCCTCCACACATTGAGATACTGTTGGGCCCCACTGAAGCCCCCACTCTGCCCCAGCGACTTACCCTGAGGCTGGGGGTGAGGTATCTGAGGCTGAGGGTGCTGTATCTGAGGCTGAGGGTGCTGTATCTGAAGCTGAGGGTGCTGTATCCGAAGCTGAGGGTGCTGTGTCCAAGGCTAGGGTTGCTGTATCCGAGGCTTTGGGTTCTGTATCCGAGGCTGGGGGTGCTGAGGCTGGGGGTGCTGTGTCTGAGGCTAGAGGTGCTGTATCTGAGGCTATGGGTGTTGTATCTGAGGCTGGGGGTGCTGTGTCTGAGGCTAGGGGTTCTGTATCAGAGGCTAGAGGTGCTGTATCTGAGGCTTTGGGTGTTGTATCTGAGGCTGGGGGTTCTGTGTCTGAGGCTAGGGGTGCTGTATCAGAGGCTAGAGGTGATGTATCTGAGGCTACGGGTGCTGTGTCTGAGGCTAGGGGTGCTGTATCTATGTGGGGGCGGGGCGATGGGGCGGGGCTGGCAGAGTTGATGTTGGGGGAGGGAAGATGCTTCAGCTGTATGGGGCCCTGAAATTTCTGATGGCGGTCCTGCACTTGTGTAGCAGAATGCAGCGTCTGCTGCACTTACAGTCATTATCCACATTGAAGCCCTTTACAAAAATGTAGGTGGGGCCCAGTAGGGGGTGCAGAAGGAAACTGACTAACAAAACTCACGCCACTGTGCCGTATACTCAGCAGTGTTGTGGAGAGTGGCTCCTGCTATACTCTCCTGTGTATTTGGCTCAGCTTTTTCTGCTTCACCACCTGTAACCTGCTGCATTCAGTACCCACATCAAAGCACTATACAGGGATGAGCATGGATATTTATGTATGGATTACAGTCATTCTCATGGGACAAGAACTCTGAATGCATTTCTATTATAGTCACAATATTGGGACAGGCTACTAGTCTAATATACATTTGCCTCAGTGTGCCTGTGTCAGTTTGTAACATAAAATACTGCCACTATGTGGTTGGGCACGCTGAGGCATTTTTCCATGTGAGTCAATCATCTGGATGAGGCACAGTTGAAAAGTATGGGAGGCAGTGAAGGGAAAGGGAGAGCATGGGGTTGCAGACATTATTCTGTTTTTAATTTTAAATTGGCTGTGATATATTATTAATCTTACACCAAATGGCTATTGGGGGAATGAAAAATTACTTTAGGGGAATATTCAGAAATGATAAATTTTCTACCACTATTCAATTCATCTGAATTGGATTTGAAGAAATCTAGGCACATGGTAGAGAAATAGCCTCATACAGATCTATGGAATGGATTTTTTGGTTCTAAAAAATCTCAGCAACAAATCTGCTACACAGTTATACACTTGCTGATCCCACTCATATTAAAGGGGTTTTATCGTTACAAAGATAATGTCTCAGATTATGGGGACAGTAAAAATAAGCACTTTTGTAATTGGGTTGCATTACCTCTGTCACTTGTTTTAGCTGATATGAGAATATCTGTAATTCTGTATTCTTTTTCTGCTGTTGCTGATCAGAACGCCCCCTGGTCTATTCTCGCACCATAGACACGCCCCCTGCACTGTGATTGGCTGGCTGACATTTCATTCAGCCTGTTGGGATACGCCCCTAGACAGGAAAAACCCCAGCCATGCCCCCTGCGCTGTGATTGGCTGCCTGCACACTCTGTGTTTACTCCGCTCTGAGCTGTTAAAATCGATAGTGAAACCAAGGTCTGCTGGCTCTATGTATATCTCCCAGCTTTAGGGTCAATGTTCTGGGCAATTACTGGCTGTTTAAGGGGCTTTTGCCAAGAGGTTGATTCACCTCCTCACAGATCCAGTCTTTAAGCTGATACTTGGAAAAGAAGGCGTTCTGTTCCTCAGATCTAATACAAGTCCCAACTCCTTATGACGTCATCACCTGTAGTGTATAACATAAGGATTCAACACTGCAGCTGTATAAGCTGCTTATATAGTGAAGTGCTTAGGTGCTTAGCCCTGCAAGACAGAGGTTGGGAGTTCAAGCCCCATCGCTGTTTTTTTTTTTTTTTCTTTTATGAATTGTACACATGAAAATATATGAGTATACATCTATAATATAAATAATATACACAAACAAAGATCCCATATATAGTGTCCTATCCTTGCAGTCACACCAAGCACTTCCAACATACTTGATACAATGCATATATTCTGGGGGATGAGACATGATATAGGGGAGCCCTGTATGTGTATATATATCATTATAGAGATTAATATATATATTTTAGGTCTCTCTACATATGTGTAGAATTTAGGGGAAAAAAAAATATACCCTGTGAGGGACTAGAACTCCAAACCCCTTCGTTGTAAAAGCAATAGTTTACCACTGCTTGTAGTTGAGTAAAGATCTCTGCCTGTTGTCAGTACAATTTGGATGAACACCACTAGAAGTAACAGCTGCTGGCTTTCAGTTGTGTGTAAACTAAGACATATGACAGGTGCTTGCTGGAGTTTGGAGCCTCAAGGCTGCAGACATAAGCAGGCAGGAGGCTACAGAGCTGTTATATCCAGACAACCTTCTGGATCCCCTGCTTTAAACAAAATGATGTTGTCACAGTTCTTCAGTGAGGGGAGACACGCCTCCTGGGAGGAGAGACACGCATGCTGACAGGAGAGACACGCCCTTGGATTTCAAACTCAATCTGAGAAAATTAGCTGAACAGCACGAGCAGCTCAAACGATAACACCCCTTTAAGCCAGTTTTGCAGTTACTTACCATGTGTCAATCTCTTCTGTGGTATATTCAACTCTTGGGATAACATTTCCACTAAAATAAAGTAAATGATATTCTCAACATTCACTACATTACCCTGAGCGAAAGATTCAATGTTCTGTATGTGTTTGGGATGTATAACGGATTTCAAGGGTTCGGGGTTGGACTGAAGTTCCTTGGGCCCAGCAGATAAAATTACTCTAATGGCCCACCGTCTACCTATAAAGAACATATGCATGTCCACTTAGTACTTTTTGTAAGTCTGCTTTAAAGTAATAAAGCACATACAGTGTTTATGAGTAGTGTTGAGCGATTACGTTGGCCATCGACATCGGTCGATGGTCGATAGTCGACTATCATCGACAAGATAGTCGATGTTCGATGATAGGTTATGATCGATGACCATTAAAGTATATGGGAGAGCAACAACACCTTCATTCTTAGGCCTCATTCACACGGCTTATTTGGGCACGGATTGGCGCCGTACTCCGCGCCGGATTTGCGCTTCAGTACGGCGCCAATCCGTCCCTGTCATTACGGTAATCCACTGCTCTCATAGAGAACAGTGGATTCCGTCGCTCCTCCCCGCTCGGCGAATCCGCCACGGGGGGAGAAAGTGACATGCACATTATTTACGGCGCGGACGCGCCGTAAACAATGCATTGTCTATGGGGCCGGGAGCGGTGCCCCCGCCCCCATCCCGGCCCTTATTCACGGCGGATTTGTGAGCTCAATACGGCTCACAAATCCGTCGGGAATAAGCCGTGTGAACACGGCCTTACACCCAAACAGGGCTGGAGAAGCTGGAATTAACCTCCACAACAGTCAAATGGATACGTGCTACATCTTAGGCAACACACTTAGGTTATAAAAGCCACAGAAAAAAACTCACACACCATTCACTATCCTGCATGAGCCCCAAACCTGCATGACCCCCAGATTTAAAAAGTGCCGGAAAAAGGAGTCTTTCAACCACCATTTTAGTTGAACTGGACATTGACTATACCTGTTCTGTACCACAGTATGGCCATTAAACCTGTCTGACCCACAGATTAAAAAGTGCAGGAAAAAGGAGTCTTTCAACCACCATTTTAGTTGAACTGGACAATGACTATACCTGTCCTGGGCCACAGCATGAGCCCCAAACCTGCAAGAACCCAGATTAAAAAGAGCGGGAAAAAGGAGTCTTTCAACCACCATTTTAGTTTCACTGGACATATACTGTCCCTGTCCTGGGTAGCGCTTGCCCCTCCGTATGAGTGCGGACCAATTGAGCTTCACTTGGAAATACTGGTGGTTAACGCTCCTGTTACACCCAGGTGCCCTTTTTCTTGGCATTCTTTTTCTCATTTTACTCAACGTGCTGGAGGAAAAGGTCTCTGTACTTTGTTCTCTGTCCGTGCTCCATACTCCATGTCCTCTGAATAACCTACATCTGGTCAAGTTTTCCTGTACCTCCCTTGTACAATTCAGAGGAATTTTTTTACCAGCTATTTTGTACATGCAAGTTTTTTAGTAGTTTAATTCTAGAAAACACATTTTTAAAATAGGATGGAATCCCACCATGTCTTTGTTTCTCTTTTTTAATTGTATTAAATGGGTTGTCTCAATACAGGGATTGATAGCTATGTTAAAGATCTTGCAAAAACAATTCATTTTGCAATATGTGTCCATTAACAGTGTCCTACTTAATCCTGTTTCTGACAGCACCATCACTCTTGAGCCCCTCTTGACAATTGTGAAGAACAAATGTCTGTTAGAAACAACATTTTTTTTTATAATAGGACCTGTAGTATAGCTGCATGTCACAGCAAAATGCCCCCAAAAATTCAAAGCATGACCCTTGAGCCACTTTGGACAATTGTGAAGAACAAATGTCTGTTAGAAACAACATGTTTTTATAATAGGACCTGTAGTATAGCTGCATGTCACAGAAAAATGCACCCAAAAATTCAAAGCATGACCCTTAAGCCACTTTGGACAATTGTGAAGAGCAATGTCGTTAGAAACAACATTTTTTTTAAATAGGACCTGTAGTTAGCTGCATGTCACAGCAAAAGGCCCCCAAAAATTCACAGCATGACCCTTGAGCCACTTTGGACAATTGTGAAGAAAAAATGTCTGTTAGAAACAACATTTTTGTATAATAGGACCTGTAGTATTGCTGCATTTCAAAGGAGCATGACCCAAAAAATTATAAAAAATGACTTCTCAGCCACTTTTAAAAAATTTGTGAGGGAGAAATCCCACTTAGAAGCCACATTTCTTGTTCCAAAGGCCCATGATTATTGCTGTATCTCACAGCAGCATGCCCCCAAAAAATTAAAAATTTATGACTTCTCAGCCACTTTTAAAAAATTGTGGGGGAGAAATGCCACTTAAAAGCCACATTTCGTTCCAAAGGACCATGATTTTTTGCTGTACTCACAGCAACATGACCCCCAAAAAATTATAAATATGACTTTCAGCCACTATTAAAAATTGTGAGGGAGAAATGCCACTTAAAAGCCACATTTCTGTTCCAAAGGACCATAAATTATAGCTGTATCTCACAGCAACATGACCTCAAAAACCATTGACAATGGGGGAAAACTTCTAAAGATAACGTGAGTAAATGGAATACGGTGTTGTCATGAAACCTTGCTGTCTTTTACCCGTCTCCCACAGCAAAACCAGCAAAATGAACTGTTGGGAAAGAGAATAAAAAGTGCATTAAGAAATTATCATTTTTAAAAAAAAATTTTCAAGAGGACCATTTCTGTTTGAAGAGGAATGTGAAGTAGAACGGCAATATAATCGGTGACCTCGGAAATTGGGCCACAACATCATCAGAGATCCTGCCTGAAATTTATCTTGATGAAAGTCAAACGATCCACATTATCTGTGGAAAGCCGGATGCGTTTGTCTGTAATGACTCCCCAGCTGTGCGAAGGTCCCTCAGATATGACGCTGGCTGCTGGGCAGGACCCAAAACCTCTATGGGGTGGCGAGCGAGCTCGGGCCATTCATCCAATTTTGGATACCCAGAAGTCTACTGGGTCCGGAACACATCCAAAAACATCGGTGTTGAGACGCAGATTAGTCGTGCACCATGATCTTAAGCTGGTCTCTGTGTGTTGGATGTGTGCTCTGCATTGTATGCGTTGGTGAGGTGGTAAATAAAGATTGCCAGAGGTCACCCATTAGGCTTCTGCCACCTTGCCTGCTGCTGCCGCTACGCCTACTTGGCACTCTACTGCTGTCACGTCGCTTATGTTGTTCCACCCGGGGACTTTTGGGGAATGTGAAGAAGACGCAACAGATGTCACCAGTTGATCAAACAGCAAGGTCTCCATTTCCTGCATTTTTCTCTCTATTTGGGTGGGTGGAAGGAAAGTGCTGAGTTTTGTTTTGTACGCGGGATCCTGGAGGGTGGCCACCCCTGTCAACTGTTGTTCTATTGATGGGCCTTAATGCGAGGATCTGTTGAGAAATGGAGCATTCAAGCCATCTCATGTGAGAGATGGGAGCTCACTTGATTTACCCAAGGCTCTGGGTCGAGGGGCACTAGAATACAGATACTTCTCTTCTTCCTCCTTCGCTCAAATTAGCGCCAACCTCTTTCAAAGCAGGGACGTCGGTAAACGTCGGTGTCCTGTAGGAATACCTCCCTCTCCGGCTTCCTCCGGACAGCTTCTTTACCACTGCCTGATTGCCTGAGTTGTAGTGCTCCCTGTGAGATGTTTGCAACCTCTTTTGCACTAGACATGACCCAACCTCTTCCTAATGAAGACCGTTGCAATGTGAAAACTGTCGGGCCTTGTGGAATTTGACGGAGAGGAAAGGCTCCTTATCCGCATCTGTGTCGTCACATCCTCCGTCGCTGGGGGACCTGTTGTTTAGATGTCCAAACGATGTTCCAGAACTAATGATCACCAACAATGTCATGCTAACAAGGGCATTGTCCGCACTGACATTTTGGTGGCTTCTTCAAAACTGGAAGGCTGGTGTAGAGTCTTTCAACTGCCTCCACTCTCGGTGGCTCAACATCCCCGAGGGTCCGACACCGCTGCTTGTTCAGGCCAGTGTGTCTCTTCGTACTGCGTTAAATGGCATTGCGCTGCTGCCAACATCTCGCTGGTAGCATGTGGAGGGTGGAATTCCAGCGCTGTTGCCACGTCAAACATTGAGACGTGTTGAAGGGGAGGCCGAGCTTGGAAGCATGCAACGCAGCCAGGCGGGTAGAGAGCAGGCGTGCGAACGGAGGAAGTCGCGAACATAGACTTCGAGCCTTCCCTCAGCAGGCACGTTCCAGTCCCGGGTAGCTTTTAGAAATTTCTGGACGGACAAGGTTCATGACATGTGCCAGGAAGGGGATGTGCTTCAGACTACCGATCTTTAAGGACGGCTCAGCAGATTTCGCCGTTATGCACCACACCTTGCCTGGCACTCAAGGTTCTGGCACCCAGCCAGCGCTCGGTATCGTTGCGGAGAGCCGTCCAAGATCAATGCCTGTGTGTGGACAGTCTACCTGGACAGATTATATTTCAACACGGCCTGGTTTTCTATGGGGCACCATGATGCCACAGAGGACCTTGGGGGAAGAACCCACGCACCATCCCTGCGGTTTTGCAGTGCGAGCGCCGAGCCTGAGTGCCACCGTCACACCAGAGGACATCCAACCAGCTCAACAGGTGAGCTATTACAGAGAATATAGCGGCCTTGGCCGTGCTTACTAGTCCATGTGTCCGGTGGTCAGTGGATCCTTTCTTGGCCACGATGCAGACAACGCGTGAAAATTTTAGATGACACATGGCGGCAGGGCAGGGACGGCTTTTCTGGCAAAGAATGCCTACTCGGCATATGGTTTGGGGGCAGGCAAGGGCCATGACATGGCAGAACCCATTTGTGTCCACCAGACGAGTATTGATAGGAAAGAGCAACATTTCCAAGGCAAAAGCATGGCAATGCCGACATTCAGGCTTTTGGCTATGTGGGCATGGTTTGGGGTTAAAGTGTTTCTTCTGCCCTCCCAAACTGGAACACAGAAGACTAGGCTGATAGGACTGCCGTCTAATCGGCGTGCAGGTCATCAAAATGGCGGAGGAGAAGGGGTGGATGGGTCTCTGGTGGTGCTGGTGGTAATCAAGGTGACGGTGAAGGCTGAAGTGGGGGCTGATACCTGATCATGATCTGAGAGACATAGGGCAGCTGAGAAAGGCTTGGTGGTGGCGGAGGAGGAGGAGGGGAGGGAGACAGAGGGGGTGACAGTGGTTGGAAAGGCCCGGCGTCGGTCTGGACTTTTTTGGCCAAGCACCGTTGACCTCCATTCAAGTCATGCATTTGCTGAATGTGACTAGGTCATAGGTGGTGGTCGGTTATCCAACCTAAGGGTTCTTGCCTCTGCTTATGCGTTTTACGCAAAAGGCGGCATATGACATAGCTGGGTGAATCAGAGGCTTGCTCAAAGAAGGCCAGGCTTGCAGAGGGTCCTGGACCTTTTTGACGGCGATAAGGAGGAGCGGGGTTTGCGCTGATCCGTGCTCGGCGAGATAATTATCTGGGACTTCCTGCGACCGCCTCCTTTTTGAGGCGGAACCGTTTACTGACACTACCCATCGTCTTCCTCCTCGTCCAGTGATGAAGCGCTCGCCAAGCAAATTAGCTGAAAAACAACGTTGGAGTCCCGCAATGTCGTCATCATAATATATCAACACTAGGTGACCTAGTCGTCCTGACATTCTGAATCAGGAGCTGCGGCTACAACGAGGGTGAAAGGCTTCCCGACCCCCCGGATTTTGCCGATTGAACCTTCCTTCCCTCCTCTGAGGCATCAAAAACTGGGCGTCGAGCAGTAAAAATCTTCCTTTTTGGGCCTCTTGATCTTTTAACACCCTTCTGACCCCAACCGCATTTTGTCATAAAAGGGGTCTTCAAAAAGGATTTATCCCCAGGGGGGGAAAACGATTTGACTTTTGGGCTGTTTCATTTGGACGATGCGATATCTGAGACGACATTTCCCCCTGATGGGAGGACAGGGGGTAAGACTGCTAGATGCGGTTGCATAACCACTGAAGGCAGTTGGCGATGTTTTTTCTTACTGGGGATTCACAGGGCATGACCCGCGTGACACCTGACGGCCCGCAACTGACGATCCGGGGCAGGTTTGTGCAAGCCTGGAAGGAGACCTTCCCCGTACCCCCTACCTCCATTCCTAACCCCCTCTTTGCTCGCTTACCCCCTAAATTTCGTCCATGTTCAAAAAAAAAATTTTGAAAGGTAGGAAATTTTTTGGAAAGTCTCTTATTAAAAAGGCAAATCACAGCATTTCAAATCCCCAAAAACAAAAAAATTGCTGGATTCAAATTTAACTGCAAGTAATCTATCAACAAAGCTTGACTGACCCCAAAAGTGAAAAAAAAACCCGGGCTGAAAAATTTACGGATTTTTAAAAAAATTTTTGGGACCTTTCAATTCACCTTTTGGGGACTACAAAAATTTCTGTATTTAAAATTTTAAATGCAAAGTAATTACAAAAAAGCTGGCATCGCCAAAGTAAAAAACACTATCTGTAAGTATTCGGGTAATAAAAGGTATTTTTTGGCACCTACAATTCACCCGGGGGGCTACAAAATTGCTTTTTTCAAATTTAACTGCAAAGTAGATCTATCAACAAAGCGGCCTGGCCAAAGTGAAAAAACACGTATCTGAAATGTATTCGGATAATAAAAGGGATTTTTGGGCACCTTTTAAATTCACTGTGGGGATACAAAATTGCTGTATTCCCATGTAAATGGGAAGGTGCCCCCCCAATGAACAAAGCTACAGTGCCCAAATAAAAAAAAAAGATTGAAAAGTAACGTAATAAAAGTTTTTTTTTGGGACCATCAATTACCTGTGGGAACTACACAATTTCGGATTTTAAATTTAACTGCAATGGCCCGTCAACAAATCTGGACTGGCAAAAGTGCAAAAAAAAACGTACTGTAATGATTCGGGTAAAAAAGTATCTTTTTAAAAACCATCAAATTTAACCTGTTACTACAAAATTGCGTATTCACATTTTAGTGCAAGGGCCCAAGAAAAAGCGTATGCGCAAAAGTGAAAAAACACGTATCTGTATGTATTCATAAAAAAGGTATTTTTGGCCCTTTCAATTTACCTGTGGTGACTACAAAATTGCTGTATTCACATTTAGTCAAGGGCCTCAAGAACAAAGCGTAGTGGCCAATGAAAAACACGTACGTAATTTATTCGGATAATAAAAGGTTTTTTGGGACCCACAAATTTACCTGGGTGACTACAAAATTGCTGATTCACATTTAAAATGCAAGGTGCCCAAAGAACAAAACTTTTGCCAAAAATGAAAAAACACGTATCTTAATTATTCATAAAAAAAAGGTTAAATTTTTGGGGAACTTTCAATTTACCCTTGGGGGGACTACAAAATTGCTTATTCAATTTAAGGGAAGGTGCCTCAAGAACAAACGTGTGCGCCCAAAAAAAAAACACTATCTGAAAGTATTCGTAAAAAAGGTATTTTTGGCACCTATCAACCTTACGACTACAAAAATTTTTGGATTCAATTTAACTGCAAGGGGGCTATATCAAAAACTGGAATGGGGAAAATTGAAAAAGAACACCTATTTTAAAAGTAACTTTAAAAAAAGGGAGTTTTGCACCCAACAAAGAACCTTCATTACTAGAAAAAATGTGTATCCTAATATAAGTTCAGGTGCCCAAATCCAGGGAAAAATTTTTCAAAGCAAAAATGTTTAATAAAAAAAGCTATTGCTGTCAAGTCCCAACAAGTCTTGGTGAACTTTTTTCCAGTATTTTTTATAGAGTTGTCTTGTTCGCTCCGTGACCCCCCCCTCCCCCCCCGCTCGCCCCCGAAATTTACAGCGGGGGATGCTCCCTTTTAAAAATTTTCTACCTAACACATAAAATCTTTCCCAAACCTGATCTAATAAGTTTTAAAGGGTCAATTTTCAGTAAATTTTCTCTGTGAAAATAGAAAATTTCGCTGAGCGGTTTGGGTACAGGCAGAGCGCACGTTCTACTGCTATGAGACGCTGAGAGACACTGATCAGAAAAGGAAGGGCTGTTCTATGTAAAACAATCTTGATTTTTCCACCCAATCGCCCCCCAAACAATCCCATCATGACGTCGCACACACATTCCCCCGGTTATTCTTAATGATTTGCTGGCCCCAAAAATGACAGGAAGCCCCCAAAAATGGCGCATTTTAAAATAAAAGGCACAGTTTTTTAAACCTAATTATGCATGAGCAAAAAAATTTCGATCAACATAAAAACGTCCGATTTAAACTTTTTCGATAAAATCCCAAACACCCCCTTTAAACCCTTTATCAGAGCACAAGGGACTCCTTTTTGCAACAGTTCCCCAAATTAAAATAAACCGCAGCACTAAAGTTTGCCGTCTGTGGATCTGAACCTTAAAAAACATGAGTGGTACCAGGGGCCTAACTAATAACCCGGGGGCCCCCAAAGCAAACTTTTGATGGGGCCCCCTAACCCCCGCACCCCGCCCGCCTCCCTGACCACGGGCCCGTACCAACATGTTGTTAGGTAATTAATAAACAAGGGGGGAAATACCTTTACTCCATTCACCCCTCTACTGCTACCAAACAAATCCCAACCCAAAACCAATATTACCAATAACCCTCTACTAGGACTTGATTAACCGCCAGAACACACCACCAAAATTTCCCCCAATAGTGACTGAATAATAACCCTTCACATTACTGATCAGTACACAAAGACCAATATACCGCCATATACTGACCAATAGGGTATATACCTGAAAAGGCTCCAGCTGTATATAACCACCATACAGTGACCAATAGTGGTAACCCAGTGCCAAAAAGCTCTGTAGACATATAATGATTACATGTATTAAATCTTGTGACCAAAGGGACTTTTTTCTGTCGAGTCGTTGACTTTCCCCATTGTTCTGCATCCAGTCCAGTCCGCCATCAAGACATCACCAGACCACTTGTCTCTGGAGATTAGACACAAATATCTTAGAATCCTGACTTTTTCCAGCACCTGTCCCACTGGCTATATGGGGTCCATTTAGGCAGGCAGGGTTTAGGTAGCTATAGGGAGCCATACAGGTAGACAGGGGTTAGATAGGCTATAGGCGCCATATAAGGTTAAGGTAGCTAAAGGGGCCCCATATAAGTAGACAGGCAGGCTTTGGGGCTATATAGGTAGGCAAGCTTTAGGGGCTATAGGAGCTATATAGGCAGACAGGCTTCACGGTAGCTATAGGGCTATTCAGGCAGGCAGCCTTTAGGGGGCTATGTAGGCAGGCTGGGGGGGCTATCCAGGCAAGCTGGGGGGTCTAAAGGCAGGTTTGGGGGTATACAGGCAGGCTTAGGGGGTATATAGGCAGGCTTGGGGGGGTATACAGGCAGGCTTAGGGGGGTATACAGGCAGGCTTAGGGGGTATAGGCAGGCTTAGGGGGTGTATAGGCAGGCTTAGGGGGTATACGGCAGGCTTAGGGGGTGTATAGGCAGGCTTAGGGGCAGGTAAAATAATAAATAGTTTACTCACCTCGGTCCACGCTCCCTCGATGCGCCGCTCGCTCCGGTCCGCTGCTTTCCCTGCAGCCTCTGCGCGGGCGGCGTGGTGATGTGACGTTACCGCACGCGCCCACGTGATCACAGAGTGCCGGCGGGGGAAGTAGCAGAGCGGAGCGATCGGCGCTCCGTTCTGCTACCTCCGGGTAGCGCTGCCTTTGATTGCTTGGGCCGGAGGACCCGGGCGTTCAGAGGCAGCATGCGCCGGACCCCTCAGCTCCCTGCCCGCCGTAGTGAACTGTTAACAGGAGCGGCATTACCGGGGTAGCGGACGCAGTAGCAGCTGCCCCGGGGCGCGGGCCCCCCGAGCAACTGCTACCCCTGCTACCCCCGTAGTTACGCCCCTGGTGGTAGCATGGTCAATGTATTTACCACATAAGCACTGTCACTGTAGATATTGATGCCCAAATCAGTACATTCCTCCAAAATACAAGCTATTACTGCCAACTCTGCATATCGAGCTGAATGTACCTTACATGAGCGCATTGCTATCCGGTCAGGAAACACAGCTGCAAATCCTGTATAGGCCTTACCTTGATCATGATAAGAAGAACCATCACAATATATATCTATTCCTGGCACTGAGGCATCAGAGAGGGGAATATGAGGGTAACAAAGGGTAGAGGGTAGAGGGTTCTCCTTGGTAAAGCAATAAGGCGGGTAACAAAGTCGTCTGTTTGGAAGTGATGTCCAAGCCCTCGCTGCATCAAAGTTAAAGTCCATCGTGACAATCGTGGTGAGAAATCATTGTTTCCCCCTGGTTTCAACAACAGATTCAAAGGAGTGTGAGGGCTGTGGATTGTGACTCCATGTAGTCCTGTAATGTACGTAAAATGCTGCAGAGCCCAGAAACCCGCCAGTAAATGTCTTTCACATGCAGTGTACTTGACTTCTACAGGGGTTAGAACTCTGGATCCATAGGCAATAGGGTGCAATCGTCCATGTAACTCCTGGCACAACACAGCTGACAAGGCTTCATCTGTAGCAGCTACTTCTAGGTGAAAAGTATGTGATGGGTCTGGTGTTATCAGTGCTGTCTCCTGTATGACAGCTCTTTTCACTGAATCACAGGCCGTGGTATGCGTCTCTGTCCATTCTTTGCTGATGTCATCATCCTTCACCTCTTTTTAAAAGATTATACAACGGTCGGGCAATGTCTGCAAAATGAGGAATGAAGTCTCTCTGGTATTGGACTAATCCCAGAAAAGACCTCAGCGCTGTCACCGGAAGCTTCAACCTTTGTATGATGTCCACTTAATGCTGGTCAGGCATTTTACCATCAGGTGTGATATGGACATCTAGGAAAGTCAGAGATGTTTGCATTAACTGACATTTCTTGGAATTTACCTTTAGTCCAGCTTTTCCCAGTAATTCCAATAATTCTTTGAGCAAAGTCAAATGTTCATGTTCATTCTGTGTGGCCAAAAAAAATATCATCCACATATTTGCAGAATTGCTTCAGGGTTTTGGAAAATTTGGCCAACACTGCGCCATCTCTTATGGGAATATTGTTGGTGCGTTGTGGAGCCCTTGTGGAAGTCGTTGCCATGTCAACTGACAGTCTTTCCAGGTGAAAGCAAGCTTGTATTGAGATTCTTCTGCAACAGGGATGCTCCAAAATCCATTTGCTATGTCGAGAGTGCTGAATATCTTCACTTTGGGAGGAATTTGGGAAAGAAGGGTAGAGGTCTCTCTGACAACTGGTTGCACAGGTTGGGGGTAAAAGAATTTAAAATTATGATAATCCAGCCACAATCGATATGATCCATATGGTTTCCGGATCGGATATAAAGGAGAATTTGTTATGGATTCACATTCTCTCAATATTCCCTGCTCTAACATTGACTCAATTGTTTGCTGTATATAAGGCTCACTGTCTTTTGGAAGAGGGTACTGCTTTTGTGGCGCATGGGCTCTCCCTGAAATAACCTCTTCCCCTTCCATTTTCCCACAGTCATGCCTATGCTTAGCAAACACATATTCATACTCTTGTATATCTTTGATACCCTGGCATCATCATGTACTGGAATTGCATACATCTCCTGTTTTTTGATTGCATGCACCACAAGGGAATCAGAAATAACACAATACTCTCCATTACCATGGAACCAGATCCTTTCATTTGCATAGTCAACAACAGCTCCATGTTGTCCCAAGAAATCCGAAATAGAGACAGAGTCAGGTAAATTCATCAGATATGCCTTCAAGTCAAATTCCTTATTATCTATTTTTAATATAGCCCTTCTTGGTTCTATTGCCACAGCATGGGATCCCTGAAATACTTGGAGGTTCAGCTTCCGCCCTGTAGACAAAGGTTAATTTTGAGGTTGAGGTGCATAAACACCACCTTAGACTGTTCAGCTATCCAATATGCAGCAAAAACAAGGGCTGACTTCGCTTTGCTTTTGGACAATTTCCTCTCACTAATCATCACATTAACATAATTCTGGGCCTCAAACCACGGGTCATTAGAATCTTTCATTACTTTGATAATTGCATCAGTATTCTTAACCTTGACAAGTTCCTTTTTCAAACCTTCCATTGTTCAATTTACAGTCAGACAATACAACAGTAACCAACCCCAACACTGATCTACCTCACAAGGCACTGCTAGCAACAACTAACAAAACCACAATTACCAACCAAAATACTGACCAAATGATTCTGGATATATATAATATACACAGTTATTGATATACTTACCAGCCACACCTATTTCCCTCCTACCTGGCTTGCCAAATATGTAAGAAATATTAAATTTTAATTTTTAAACAATATTAGTATTCAAGAATATTAATATTGAACAAAAACAATATTCCCACCTAGATTCTCAGGGGACGGTCAGCAAGGAAAGAGTTATCAATGACAAATTTATAAGAAAAGATTATATTTTATACAAAATGAAAAGGGGTAAAAATACATTAAAAATATTATACAACAAAATGGTCACAAAAACAATAAGGATTAAATCAGTAACAAGGAAAGAATATCAAATCATAGCATAACACCACCTATACAATCACACCCTGTGAAACAACACAACAACAAAAGAAAATGAGCAAACAATACAAGAACTCCAGAAACAAAGCAACAATACCTAAAATGGAGAGTTATGCAAAAACATCTACCGGAATCTGAACTAGTTCCTCCTGGTCTACTACACAAGACCTTTCAATGGACTTCCTTCCTCTTAGGAGCTTGGACCTCAGAAGCCTCAGTCCTCACCAGCTCCCCAGAAGCCCCCTGTCCTGTCCTGTCTCTTTCCAGGTCTGGCTATAAATACCATTTTTGGACTCAAAGGTTTTCATATACACAAACTAATATCTGTCTTGAGATCTGCTGAATCATGTTTGTCTCACCCCCAAAAGTATAAATAAAAACACCCCGGAGACAGACATACTGACTCTTCTGTATCCGTAGACAATTTTGTAAATATAACTTGTTTGACAAACTGCCAGTCTATAACTAAATTTGATCAGGCCGATCTCTTTCTGTCTACACACAAAGATGTCAACTAGCAAATGCCGCTTAGTCTGCAAGTCTGTATAGGCTTCTAATAGATCCTTTTTATATGTAGAGAGAAACAAGGCATTTATCTTATACATAGTAATTAGGTACACAGTATTTTCAGTTCAAACAATTGTCCTTTGAGCTAGACTCAATCTAACTTCCTATTTAGAAATGCAGATACTTAGATTATAACAATATGTGTGTATGCTTGAAGCCTGTTCAAACCCAGCAGGCATTTTGGATAACTTTCTACTTACAATTACATATACAGTATCAGTTTAATATACACATATTTCTTCATAAATCACATTTACAGATTATTCACATTTATGCATATCTTACAACGTCCCCAGCGTGCGGGAAACGCTCGCACCTAGGTGCCATAGGAGAGGCGTCCCTAGGTGCTGTTTTCTCCTCTCCACGTTTGATGATGCCAATGGAGGTGTCGTCTGATGCGGGTCTATCGTTCTGAATTTTTTCTCCTTTCCGGAAATTCCCGGGTCATCCGGGAACTCCATTCCCTGCCCCTCCTTGATAACCGAAAACGCTTCCCAGTATCCATCTGAAAAGCCCCTGCTTATTTCTTCAGTCAGTGGGAGCTCCTTAGTGACCCCATCCGTCATAACCCAGCCGGTGACCCTCCGTGTATGGGCTCTACATAAGAAGAAGATCAGGTTCCATGTTCTGCCTCGTGCTTCTACAGTGATTCTTTTGGGGCTCCCGTGGCTGCAACGTCACGCCCCTATGCTCGACTGGAAGACAGGCGAGGTCCTGCGTTGGGGACCGAAATGCCAGAACCTCTGTTTGGAGGCACCATGCCCGGTGCCTGCCACTTCTCCACAGCCAGGCCTGCCAGCGGAGTACTAGGATTTTGTGGATGCATTCTCTGAGAAGCAGGCTGAGACGCTGCCGCCACATCAGCCTTATGACTGCCCTATTGACCTCCTCCCTGGGACCAGTCCACCCCCCCTCCCCCCCGGGGCAGGGTCTATCCGCTGTCTGTGCCGGAGACGAAAGGAATGGGGGGCCCTAAATCCCAAGAGAATTTGCAGAAAGGATTTTTCCGAAAAACCTTTTTCCCCCTGTCGGAGCCGGATTTTTCTTGGTTGAAAAAAAAAAAAGAGGGTTTTCCCTCTGACCGTGTTTTTAAGACTACAGAGGTTTTAAAATAAAAACCGTGAAAAACCCCCGTCCCTCCCCCAGGATCTCTGAGTTTTTGGGGGACCGCCTCAATGGGCAAAGGGTTTGTTCTCCAAATTGGACCTGCGGGGGAACCCTAAAACCCTAAATCGGAATTCGGGAAGAGGATGAGTGGAAAATTTTTTTTAATCCCCGAGATGGGGACATTTTGAATATCTTGTGATCCCCTTTTGGGTTTGCAACGCCCCACCCCTGTGTTTCCAAGAACTCGTCAAGACTTTTCCCGGGAATTATTGTACACCTGTGTCATAGTGTTTTAGGATGACATTTGTTTTTTTTCCCGGGATCTCCAGACCATCGGTCAAAAGGGGCCCCAAGATTCTGAAAAGTATGTGCAACAGCCGACTGTACCCCAAGTGGAAAAAAAGGGTTTATTCCACCAAAACCAGCCTTTTTTTTCCTCAGGTATTTTATTTCTGGGCCCTAAGGGTTGCAGATGGACCCAGAAAAAACTCTCTGCGGTTCTCCCAAGGGCCCCGCCCCCCTTTGTAAACCCTTTTTCGGGGGGACACATGGGTTTTCTGGGCTTGGGCCAACTATTCCCGGGGCAATTAATTCCCCATTCTCCCCTTGGTGGCCCCCATCATGGCCCCAAACCAGGAAAAATTTGCGAACCCGGGGATGTTGGCCTAAGGGGTGAAAAGGCGTTTTTTGATCAAAAGGGCGGGCCTTCTCCTCAGGCCTGTTTTGGGTTTTCGGGCCCGCCCCCGAAAAAGCCTTTCTCCGTGGAGGGGGAAACCGCCTTTCCGTGGGGACGGGGGTGGTCCCCCACACAAAAAAAAGCCCCAAAGGAAGATTCTCACATGTGGTTCTTCTCCAAGACCTTTTCCCAATCAAAAAATTTTTAAAAAGATTTTAAAGGGAAAACTTTAAACAAAACTCTAAAAAAGGGAAAGGCTTTGGTACAATATGAATGAAAAAAAAACACAGCCTTCCCAAAAAAACGTTTTAAAAAAAAAGCCAGTTAAAAAAACGAGCCCAAGTTTATGTAAAGTTTACTAAAAAAGCCTACAGGCCCCTTTGGCAAAAAGAATTGGAGTTGGGGACAATTACCCCCAAAAAGGGGAGAAGGAACCCGGCGGGGCAAGAAAAGGGCATGTTAAAACTCAGTAATGTGGCTCAGTGTGTAAAACAAAATAATACATACAAAAAAAAAAAAAAAAGGAACAAAATTCAAAAAACATAATGGTAGCAAAAAACAAAAGAAAAAAGGAATTTGGGGGGAGGGGGGGGAAAAAAACCCATTTTCCGGGAAAGGGCCCAGGCAGTCCCAAAACCATGGTGAGAAAGAATGGGCTTAAACCCCAAAAAAGGGGGCCCCACTGGGGCTGCAAAAAAGTAAAAAAGAGCCTTGAATCCGGGGAGATGGGGTTATGTCGTCCGGGTTTCCCCAATAGCCAAACCCCTCTTTTCCGTCCTCATGAAAAACGTGAAAATTAAAGTTCCCCAAATTAGAAATATCGATCCCAACCTCAAACTCCCCACTCTGCAATAAAGGGGGGGAGTAGTTTGCCCGCCGGTGGCGTGGGATAAACCTTTTTTGCAGTTTGGTAACAGGTGCCTCCAAAAGCCCTTTTTATGGGGAGTTCGAAAAAAATTTAAAAAAAAAATAAGGGTGTGGCCTTGGGGGAGTCCGGGATAACGATGTCGGTTGGTTTTTCTCGTACGGCCCGTAACACCTTCCTCCAAAAATCCTTAAAATGAAAAACCCCACCAAAATATGAGACAGGGTTTACCAAACCCCCTTTAAATTACAACCCCCAACAGGTGTCAGGGGTATTGGGGAACCTTTTATGGAGCAAAAAGGGGGCCCACCCTGTCCCCTCCTATCAAAATCTTGAAAATAGTCTCTTGCGCTTTGAAAGCTATGAAACCCTTTATCCCTTAAAAAAAAAAGGCACTTCTGCCATTGTTTCCTCCAAAAAAGGGTTCTTTTGGGCAATTCCCTCCCCCCCCCTTGCACAATAGGAAGGAAGAGGATCTTTAAAGTGGAGGGGCCAGCCAAATGATAAACAACAAAAACCTGGGTGTTTAGGGGTGTAGACTTCATGAAAATTTTTTCTAAAGGGGGGGGAAAGCTTTTTTGGACAAATCAAGCTTCCCAATTTTTTTTGTGGATTTTTAAAAAATTTTTGGGAAGTTTTGGGGTTTATTCAAAAATGTTTCCCTTTAAGGGGGGGGGGGGCGCCCCTTTTTAGGAGTGAGATAAGGAAAGTAGACGCCCTTTTTCCCTGGTTTGGGAGTTGTTAAAATGGGAGCCTAATTTAAAAATCCCCGGGAATAGATTTCCCTGGGGGCCCCCCGGAGGGACGAGGATTATCGAGCCCGGGAAAACAGTAGCCCGTTAAGGTAGTACTTCTCGGAAGTCGAGCCCTTCCGTTTTATGGTGGGGGGTATGGAGGGGGGGGTTAAGGGAAAAATTGGTGGTGTCAGAGAAAAAAGGAATCCGAGCCCACGGGAGGGGAAATTAGTGTTTGGGCCGACTAGGGGTTTTTGGGCAATTTAAAACCCCACAGTTTTTTCATGTGGGTTGTGAAAATAGGTCAAAGGAAACGTGAAAGTGCGCGCCAGGTAGTAGGTTTTGCGGTCCGGAAGACCGCCCCTTCCCTCGCCTTTAGGCCGTTCAAAAATTTTCTCCTGATTCTGAGTCAAACCAGTTTTGCCAAATAAACCCCCAAAAAAAAAAAGGGGCAACGTTAAAGGGTTGGACCCAAAATGGGGGGGGGAAATTTGAAACAGGGGCCCGGGTCTGGAAAAGAAAAAAAAGTTTAGGGATTTTTGGGACTCTTCAGAAATTCATTCTCCCAAAACCAAAAAAAAACCCCTTTTGGCCCCTCCCTTCGGGAGTAGGGATTTAAAATTTCCAAATTCAGGGGGAAGAAGTTGCATCAAATAAACTCGAAGGTTTAAAAAGGGGGTTTTTGGGCCCCCAAAAATTAAAGAGATGCCTTCAGTGGCCAGGAGAATAAAAAAATTGGGGTTTTTAAGGGAGGTCTAAACGCTTGGTCAAGGGTTTTGTTAAGGCTTCAGGATTTAGTGTAGTTGTTTTTTGTATTGGACCACGGGGTTTAAAGATCATTTTAGACATCAAGGGGGGAAAGGGGATAGGGTGAGGGTTGGGTTTAAGTATACCCGGGGAGTCATGGGCAAAGGGGGAGCTTTTAAAATTTTCCCGCTTTTCCGTCACTACCCCACTGATGTCGGGAAATTTATTACGTTTGGCTTTTTAGCGGGTTTGTTCCAGGGGCCAGAAAATACAATAGTGGGGAAAGGGGAAAAGCCTTGCCTCGTGCCTTTAGTATCTTGAAAGTGTCCGAAAGGGACCCATTGAATTTAACTTAGGGGAAAGGGTTTTTTGGTTTCAGAGGGAATTTTCCGAAAAATTTGGGGCCCAAGCCCTTTATGTGTTCCAGATAGAGGACAGTGAGTCCCATGAGACCCTGTCAAACGTTTTTTCGGGTTCGAGGGGGACAGGCCCTTCATGGGGCCCCCCTGCGGTGGGCCCCTACTGGATAATATCGGGTCTTGAGGGTTTTAAACCCGGGGCCTTCGCCCCGGAACAAACCCCAAACCTGGCCGGGTGAATCAGGGAAAGGAAGTTTAAGGATTCAAGGGTTTTTGTAAAAATTTTAGAGTTTTTTTTAAAGGTAACTTTTTAAAGGGAGAGGGGCCTAAAAACCCCCCCAAAAACCGGGGGGGTTTTGTTTGGGGAAGAACTGAAATATGGGCCAAGTAGAACCCTCGGGAAAAGGGGGGGAGGCTGGGGACACAAATTAAAAAAGCCCAAGCATAAAGGGAGGAGAGGGAAGGCGGGGGGGGTTTAAAAAACGCTTTTGGTGAAACCCGTAAGGCCGGGGCCCTTTTTCCCATTCGGGAGATCCTTAACAACAGCCCCCAACTCCGGCCTCAGAAAAAGGCTCCCCCAAAGGGATTGGGGAATGACTTCAGAGGGGAGCGCCTAAAAAAGGAAAAAGGGGGGCTTAATCTGAGTTTGGGGATGAAGAGGGAGGGGTAGCAGGGAAATTATATTTTTTAGAGTAAAAAGAAGCAAAAACCGGGCCGCTTTTTTCCTCGGGTAGTTTTTTCCCAACCCCCCGAGTGGTTTTATACTAGGTATAAAAAGAGGCCAGTTTTCTCCCTGGTGGCCCTGGCCGAAGACGTCCACTTTTTTTTCCCAATATTCATGGGAAATTTGCCCCGGCCCAGAGCTGAAAAAATTTGGGGCCCCAAGAGGCGTAAAGCAAACGACGAACTTCAAGCGAGCCCCAGGAGTTCCGGGCAGCACACTCTTAGAGGGGAGTTGTTTTATGTTGGCCCTCCAACCCGCCACTCTCTAAAGGGCTTTTCACCAGGGCAGCCGAACGGGCCTTTTTAAATGGACGGTTTCCCTTTTGTTTAATCAAAAATGCCTCGTATGACGCATTTGGGGGGTTTCCCAAATTTTGGAAAAATAATTTTGGGTTGAGCCCATGTCATGATCCCCCAGGAAAGGGTTTAAAGGTTTTTTCAAATCCCCCAGACATACCGGCCCAAGAAACAGGGGGACTCATTAAAACCTCCGGGATCCGTGCTTTAGAAGCCATATTTGGGGGGGGGTAGAGAGGGGTGGAAAATTTGGCGCGTGCCCGAAAATAAAAACACTTCCTATGGAAGAGGATCTAAAAAGGGGAGGGGGGTTTTGGTTGGAGAAAGGGACATAATAAATGGGGACTTTATGAGTCGGGGGGTTTAGGAAAAAATGTTTTAAATCTCTATAAGAGGGGTTTTTGCAGCCCCCCCAAACCTTCCACAAATTTGGAATTCCCAAAAAAGCTCTTTTGCCCTTTTAATCACAAGTAAGAAGCAAAAGAGCGTCCTGTGGATTTTGCCCAAGGTTGGATCAAGTGTGAGATTAAAATTTCACCGCAGAAAAGGACAGTCCCTTTGTGCGCAGGTATGCAATTTCTAAAGGACCTCCAAAAAAAAAGACACCTGACCCTGGTTAGGGGGATAAATGTTTTCCCAAACGTTAAAACCTTTTGTCCTTTTAAGGTAAATATTAAAAATTTGGTACCCCCCCCTCTTCATCTCTATTTCACTGTACCATTGATGTGACAAAGATTTATGAATGGCAATGGGGTAATCCCCAATTTTGGAATTGCAGGAAAAAAATTTGCAAAGTACCATTGCGTAAAAAATTTGTTTTTTATTCCCCCGGGGCATTCGAAGATTTTTAAATGTGTTTTTTGAAAAAAAAAGCTATATGCGTTTTCTGAAGATGTAAATGATATAGGGTTTGGGCCCCTTTATTTTGGCGCTTTAAAAACCCTTTGCGTTATTTAAAAAATAAATTAAGATCCCCCAAATTTAAAAAGAAAGGGAGGGCCCGCCAATGAGATGCGCACCGCTCCGGGCCCCCCGGACAGGGGAAAAAGAGAAAAAAAAAAAAATGGGGGGGGGGGTGAGGGAGGGGGGGAAAAACCAAAAACACAAACAACTAACCCAAAACAAAAACACAAAAAAAAAACAGGAGGGAAAAGTTTCCCCCCCCTTTTAAACTATTTTGGGAAAACCTAAAGGAAGACCAGGGCAGCCACCAAAAAACCCAAAAAGCGGTCTGGGGGAGGCCCCCAAACCCCCTGTGGGGAAAGTTTTAAGAAAAGGGAAGCTCCAGGGGAGCCCGTTTTACCCCAAATTGAAAAAGAGCAACCCCGAACAGGATATCAAAAAAACCCTTTTATTTATGGGAAAACCAAAGGGGAGAGAAAAAAAGGTGATTTCCCCAGCATTTAAACCCGGGGGGGTGGGTCACCAGTCGCCCCTTTTGTTCGAGCCTCAAAAAAGAGGGGGAAAAAGAGAAAAAAAAAAAAAAATTCCCAAAGACAAGAGAGGTTTTAATGTCCCTTTAAAGGGACAACACTGTGGGCAAAAAGGGGGGTACCACCCCCCCAAAACGGTAAGTCTTAGCCCTTTCTGGCCGATGGGTTCGGGGGTCCCATGCGGGGAAAAGGGTTCCCGTGTCAGTGCGGGGGGTCGGCAAAAGGTACCCAGTCATCCTTTTTGGGCCCCGTTCCCCGGGGGGAAACCCAGGGGAAAAAAAGGCCCCCTCCCGGGAGCGAGATATCCGAAATTTGTAATCCCTCAGGAACCCCAGGCACACCCCGGGAGAGCGACCCCGCGTTGGGAAAAATTTCCCGGGCCTGCCGGGCGTTTAGGGGAAATGGGAAAACCCCCCGCGGTATGGAATTTTCTTTCCCGTTTTTTGCCCCAGCAAGGATTTGGTTTGAGCATTGCTCGCTGAGCTAGAGTGTGTCGGGAGAAATTGGGAAGATCTGTATCGGATGATCTTTAAATTGGGCAGGGCTCTATGTGTTTTTGGGGGCCGCCGGTAAAAATCTCCTCTTTGAGCACAAAAAAATGAAAACGACAAAAAAAATGTTCCCCTTTGGGGGTTTAGGGGGCGTGCTGGGTGGGCCCCCAGCGCTTTTATGCAAACCTGTTTAAATTTTAATGAAAGTTTCGGGGGCAAGTTCTAGGGTTGCTATTGAAAATGCTGGAAAAAAGAAGAGTACAGCTTTGGGGGTCGGGTTTTGACTTTGGGGAGGCCCCTAAAACCAAAGGTTTTTTCCCGCGGCCTCTATTCTCAAAAATCATTGGTTGGTGGGGGGTGGGGAAATGTGAGAAGAATGTGCTGGACTACAACCTTTGGGGAGCAGTCAAAGGGAAATAGAAGGGAAAAATCCTGGGCTTGCTGAGAGGGTCCCCTCTAGTAGGGTAATTTATGAGGGATCTGTACGAAAATTGGGGGGAATTCCCATCCCGGGAAACCCCCCAGGGAACGTTTTTTTAGACATTGATGAAAAGGGCTTGTGTGTGGGAAGGTTTGTAGAAGGGAAACCGAAGGTTGCTAAGGGGACTGGTTTAAACCGGGCCCCCGGGGGGGTGGTGGGCCAACTCAGCAGAAAGCCCCCCCAGGAGGGGTCAATTTCTTTTCTCCAAAAAAAAACCCAAACCCGCGGTGAAAGGAAGGGGCCGGTTGAGGGCCTTGAAGTGAAAGAAGCATTTTTGGCGGGCCAAATGCGAGGGTGGAGGCAGGGAGAAGGTCCCGCTTTCCGGCTTTGGTTTTGGGCCAGGTGAGCCCGCCCGTCGAAGGGCCCCAAAAATGAGGGCCAAATGGAGGGGGGGAAAACCCCCGGTCCCCCCGTTGCCTTTTTTAAAAGGGGGGTTTTTGTGCGGTGGGTAGGGCCCCCATTAGGGGTCGGAGCCCGGCGGGGGAACCTAGACACCCCCTCCCCAAAGGGGGAAAAAGGCGCTATGCTTGTTTAAAAATTTTCCGTGCGCAGAGCCCAGGTCTTTTGGGCGGGGAGGGGCTGTGGCTAGGGGGGAGGTGAACCCCGATTGCCCGGTTTGTATTGGAAAACCTCCTATGAGTGGGTCTTTGCAGGCCTGTTTGGGGAGTGCTGGGAGTGGGACGGAAACCCGTGGCAGGGGCCTCTTAAATGAGGGCCCCCAAAAGGGCCCTTTGGAAAACCCCGTGAGGGTTTATGGTCCCGAGGGGGGATACCCCCAAATTTTCAGCAAGGGTCCCCCGCAAATTCCCCGTTTGGGGGGTTTAGATGCAGGCTCCCTGAAAGGAAAGTGGGTAAGGGGAACCCGGCTCGGCTAGTGCCTTTTAGGGGCCGCCGGGGAGAGGGGAGGAGGGGGTCCCCGGGTGATAGGGGGTGAGTACCCCGCCGGCCTTTGGGTCGTGGGGTCCAAATCCTCCTGTGCGGGACTGGGCTTTTTTGCCCGAGTGATGTAGCTGGCGCTGGTTTAGTGGCAGCAGGACTGAAGTTTGGGGTCCACGTTTACGTTGGCTCGTTGCTCCGTCAATCCGCCTCTCGTCGGTGCCGGCCCGCATCCCCTGAGGGAGGGGACGGAAAAGCGGGTTCCGGCAGGGGCCGCAGGTTTCCCGGGTGTCCCGGGCTCTGGGGGGGGAGGCGGGATGCGGATCCCCTTGGTTTCCGGCCCCCCAAAAGGGGAAATCAGGGCCTCCGAAGACACTCAGCGCCGCCAGAAAGTCGCTCCCCCACCCGGCCCCCCAGGGGGAAAAAGCGGCGCTGGGCTATTACAGCTGGATGCCTGCCTTGGATTTTGGGGGTGACAGGCTCCGGGTTCTTTTCTCCTGCGTCCCCGAACGGGGGGTTTGGGGGGCTTGCAGGGGTGCCGGCGTTTTTGGGGCCCCACCTGTGGTTTGGCGGCTTCCTTTTGGGCGGGTAGCTTTGGGGGGGGGGGGGCGGGAGCATCTTTTGCCTCCCCTTAAGGCGCTGTATTTGCCAAAAATAAAACTGGCTGATGTCCCACTGGGAGGGTGCCCGGTTTAGCCAAGGGGGGGCCCTTTTTTCTTTTTTTTATGATTTCCCTTTGGTAAACGGGCCCGATGGATCCGGATAATGTAAAGGGCTTAAAAGGAGCTCCGAACTGCTTCCGCACTCAGCCAAAGTCAGGACACCCCCCCCATCCCCCAAGACCTTTTCGCGGCAGAGCGGAAAATTTTGCCATTGGGGGGATCGGGAAACTTTGGCCCATCAAGTTGCCCGGGGGAATGGGACATCTGGGTGGAGGGGGGGCCGTCACCCAATTGAAATCTTTACGGGAAACACAAGAATCTAAATGTTTCCTTCAGCGGCCCGCG